>SNQJ01S0058297.1:16618-43234 GCA_010110895.2 Picea sitchensis | reverse complement strand
GGAGTTCATCCATATTTACTTCTTATCAACCATGACAAAACAATAATGAGTCATATTTACATCAAACAATATTGGGTCCATTACCCAAACCTTTGTGTTACGGGGTTTTCTTCAAGTGTTGACATCAATGACAACCAACCTTAATCAACAACTTCTACACAATCAAGTTTTTCTCACAGACTCGAAGCAAATTTGGATAACCAGTCTCTTAGGCAATCGCTCCGCCAATCGCACCAATCTCACTCAAAATCCAAAGCATCACATGTGGCATATGTGATTGCCCAATCAGGAATTTCACCAATGGCAACGTCAACAAAATTCTCATTTACTCGTTTTTTATGGAGCATCAATAGGAAACCTAGGGACGACAGGTGTGGGGGGAGTTGTCTTTGACTCCAAAGGAAACACGGTTATGGATTTCACATGGGGATTAGGAAAAACAACCAACAATCATGCGAAGGTCCTTGCAGCATTCATGGGACTTCACCTTATTCCAACTAGTAGATTTTCAAGGATCACGATAATTGGGGACTTTAATATGATCATAAGGGGACTTCATCAAAATCTAAAGACCATGCATCCCAATATTGCCAGAACTATTCTTCGAAACAGAGACATGGAACACAAATTTGGAAAAGTTTGTTATTACCATGTGTACAGATCTCATAATACCATAACCGACTCTCTCACTAAAGAAGCAAAATCATTTGTTATCGGGAAACTAAGGAGAAACTCCTCATTTAGCTATGAACCTCTTCCCTAAGCATAATGCACCTATTCAGTTACTCCCCTTGGAAATTTTGTTGCATGCGCATCCCTTCTTTGGACAAATCCATAATCCCTCAACGTGCCCCTCTCCTCCTCTGCGTGTCGACTTGTCTTGTGATCGATGCCCTCCTTCATATGTGCTCCCCTTCACACTACATCCTATCACTTACACCTCCCCCTCACGCTGGAAATGGTACTCTACACTCCACACTCCCCCCTACAACAATCCTCGCATGTCCTGGATATTTTTGGGACATACAACCATGGCCTCACCCTCCGTCGGCCACTCGCATGGAATCCATTTCACCAACGTCATGTCGTTGGCTCTTATCCGTCGCGTTCTATTGTCGCCGACTATCTTTGTTCGTTGGCGTGGAATGCACCTGGAACACAAAGGTGGTGGCATTGTTCGATCTCATCCCAAGCCCTGGTCTCTCAGTTTCCCTTTAGATCACTATTAGCCCCTCGTAAATATGTGGCGTCGTAGCAGGGGTAACTTCCAGTGCTCGAAATGCACTATAGGTAGAATTCAGGAACAAACGCAAACACAATAGGAAGAAATCACATCGCTCAAAATGAAAGTTGAACAACAAAATCAACAGTTTCAAGCTCAGGAGCAACGTCACAATGCATAAATGGCTCTAGTCATGCACGCAGTCAATAGGAACTCATCCATGATTCGTTCCATTCATTGGTCTCAACAACATCACGACGTACAGGAGCATAACTGCCCAACCATTTCCGCATAATCCAGAGCCTCAAATGAAGCACTCCATCCATAATTGCATCCAAATGTGCCTATGGTCCCAACAGTGGTTCAAGCATAATATTCAGACCCAACAACAACTCGGGAGAATGAGGTCCAACAATAGAATCAGGTGGACACAAATCTACATTTGCACTAGTTTGCATGATTAGCAAAGTTTTGTATTTGATTTGCTCTTTTGTAGCCATAGCTCAAATCAGAAAATATAGATAGGAATAGGGACAAAGACATCAAGTTTTTCTGACACATTTTAAACCTATGGGCAATATGTAATTCTAGCCATATTTTGGAGAAATCCATGCCCTTTTCTAATATAATTATACCAATTTTTGTTAAAAAAAAACATACTAACATCAAGGTTAAAGAAAATTCCATCGGAGGTTATTTCCTAGGAACAATTTGGATTATTTTTTGGTATTTAGATTCATGATGTTGTTATCTTAACACAATAGGCATTACACCATATAAAAACAAGAAAACATTAAGCTATGGTCCTAAAGTTTGACTTGCCAAAGCATATGATAGGGCCAACTAGCTCTACATTAGGCTTCTTTTGTTGGATGTTGGTTTTCGTTTTCCAATAGTTGATTGGATTATCAAGTGTATTTCATTAGTCTCCAACTCTGTTCTTATAAATGAATAAACTTCAAAAAAACTTATTCCATCAAGGGGTTCAAGGAAGGGGTTATCACATAGTCTGCATGA
This sequence comes from Picea sitchensis, assembly GCA_010110895.2. Lineage (NCBI taxonomy): Eukaryota > Viridiplantae > Streptophyta > Pinopsida > Pinales > Pinaceae > Picea > Picea sitchensis. Next base: position 40,995 of record SNQJ01S0058297.1, on the reverse strand, counting down.
AGAAGTGGTTAGACAAAAAGGAACTAAAGAAATTTATGGCTCTACCATGCATCACAATTTGGGGAATCTGGCTTGCCAAGCGTAGATTTTAACCTTGTACAATATTTTTCTGCAAACAGATTTTCAATAATAGAACATAAAAGATACAATGGAAAATACACACATTACACAGAGATTTTTCCCCTGGAAACCCAAACCGGGCAAACCAACATATTCTATATTCATTCACTTCATACATTGTTTACAATACAATATACAGATAGGAGCCAAAATCATCCAAAACCTTGATCCAATGACCTGGATTAGTCAACAACCCTAATTCCTTAACCGGAAATAGAAAAACTGCCCATAACTAAAAACAAAAACCGAGGACAGCCCAAAAATGGACATGAAAACCAAGGAAAAATTGCTTCTAGTCGTGCAAAGAATATAACACATATCCGAGCAAAGAATGTAACACATATCCAACACCAAGAACTCCCATATATTTGAAGAAAATTTTATTCCTCCATTTTAAGTTTTAGTTCAAGTGATATATTTAAGTAAATCTCGCCTCAATATAGACATTCCAAGGAATCATATGCAAATTGAGAATTTAATCATAGATAAATTGAAGGGTGGGGCAGAGCTAGTGAGGGTCCTAATGGGTTTAGTTGAGCAAGGAGCATCTTACACCTTTCTATTATCCACTGTAATACCCTGGTTTTGAGTCCTTGGATTAATAATGTATTTTTGTTTATTCATGAAAGGTTGGAATTCTTGTAAAGTTAAAAAGGTCGGAGAGCCTGGAAATGCAATACTTTGAATTTTTTTAATAGTACAATGCATTGTTGGCTCCAAGGTGGACAAGGATACAAATAGGGGGCTATGATTCCATGAGAGAGGGGGCTAAAGGGGCCAAGTCTTTTATTTATGTTTTATTCACCCATTTGGAAATTAGTTGGGAAAAGTCATTACGTGAGTTTCTTGGGGAAGGCCACGTGGTGCTTTATTGCATGTAATTATATAAACCCTGCTTTTGGGTTGTGAGGGGGTTACTCACTCATTTTTGTTTGCCATTCTTTGTTACTCGTTCCTCATTCATTCTTGATCACTGTTGTTCTTGGTCGGGGCATGGAAAACGAATTACAAGAGGAAAAGAGCAATTGCTTGTTGGTTGTAAGAACTATTGATTATTCTAGAAAGAAATGGATGCCCATGTGCATGAGAATGATGACAGTTATGAAATAATTGTCTACAACTGAGAATCCCTTGAGTTTCCAACATTGAGGTTTCTTGACCAGTAGCACTGGAGCCTTGCAAAATAAGTGTAACAACCCAATGGACTACATTGCAAAGAAAGTGGTTCATTTCTTTGGGTTGTGTAGGTCGAGGGAAGAGAGTTGGTAAACTAGGATTGTTGTGTGGTTGATAAAACCATAAGAGCTAGATAATTGGCTGTGTGTGTTAGAGTCGACCTAGGACCCGTCCTTATGGATTCATAGCTTCGACTTAGAGCTGACCCTTTGTTGAGAGCTAGAACAACAACATCTATGGTTGGGTGGAATGTCTAACGTCCGCAGCCAGTTGGTGAAGCTATTTTTTAAAGATAAGTGCTCTTTGTGTTTTCTGTGTAATTTATATATTCTATCGTGTATTAATTATATCTCATATATGTTTATGTTGTGCATGTTTGTTGTTAGAGTTGTGAATGGCATGTTAAACCTTTCTTTTATAGTTTAGCATGTTTCTTGATTATTACATGTGTTGTTGTCATTCTTCTTGATTTTAATTGGTATAAGAAATTGAAAATTCGTCAAGAAAGTGAATTCTTGAGGTACCTAGGTTGATGGGTATGTCACAAATTGGTATAAGAGCAATTTTTCAATTTTGTTGGTAATGGGGTACGTTACAGATTGGTATCACAACGAGGCTGCAATGCTTGTGTTGACTTGCAGGTTGTAAGGTTTTTATTTTTGCAGAGGTCAAGTAGGAAGGTACTTGGGTACTTGAACATCGTTTCTTGAAATTATACATTTTTGGAATATTGAAAAAAATTGAGAATTTTTTCCTACAATGATGTCATCATGATGTCGATGCCACGTTTCGATTGACATGGCAGTGGTGATGTGGACTACCACGGTGGCAGTTCGATCGGATGGGGGTAGGTCACTATGGTGGGGTGGCATACCATCGTGTCGAAGCGACGGTCAAATACCATTAGTGGTATTGGAGCTTGGTTGAAGTGGTTTTGTAAAAATTTTTAAACCTCCAAATCGAACATGGGACTGTCATCTATCCTTTAGGAAGTATGGTGGTTTCATAGGAGTTTGGGCGTCATTAACGCGTGGTTACTTGAAATTTTGAAATCCACCATAATCGTTAATCAACCTAGATTCTTCGCTATTAGATCTAGGGTGCAGATGAGTTTAATTCCATGAGTAAAGGTGGAGATGGGACCCATCAGTGGCATGGACCACTACGGTGGTGCCATGTGGCAACCAGTATGGGTGGGATCCCGTATTTAATAATACTTTATTTTATTCAAATAATGAAGAAGAAAGGTAAGGAAGATTGAGAGGGAGAAGGTAGTGATAGATGATGATGATGTAGAATCAGGGTGTTTGGAGGGGTGACATGGCATTCCCTCAAGGTGCCATGTGGACTTATGGTGCCACATCATCATTGATGTCGATAGATGCCACATAGGCAAAGAATTGCCTATGTCTAAAAAAAACTAAGTCTGGAGCCATTTTCTTATTTTGGCCATAATTGGAGCAGAATAACTTAGACCAAGATAAAGTTTTATGGGTTTTTTCTACAACAAGGAGTTATACAAAAGTGACTATGAGGCCCACTGGCCATTTCTTGAATTTGCTAGATAGTTGAAAACAATGGTTTTTAAAGATCTGGGTATAGTTCAGTGAATGAGATCCAAATTCATCTAAAATTTTTGGAGAGATTCCAAAAGGTAGACACAAAAATACCCAGTGAAGGAATTGGATAAATGGTATGGGGGGTGCTTTGCACCCCCCAACCAGGATGGTTGCCAGGGTTCGGGGGCGGGATGCCCTGAGTAATTTTTTTGGGTTTGTTTTTGGCAATTTTTTGCATTTGTTTTTGGCGGTTTTTTGACACATGGTTTTTGTCGATGGTTTTCTAATTCTAGTTAAGGAATTAGGGTTGTTGACTAATTCAGGGAAATGGATTAGGGGTTTGGATGCCGCGAGATCCTATATGTATATTGTATTGTAAACAATGAAGATGATGAATGGAAGATTAGAGGTGCGACTCTAAACAAGTTATTGGTTTTCCTGGTTTGCGTTTCCAGGGTAAAAATATATGTGTAATGTGTGTGTGTGCGATTGTATCTTTTTTATTTTATTAAGAATTTGTTTGCAATAATTAATTGTACAAGGTTAAAATCTACAGAGTTGTTGATTACATTGCCAAATATATGGAATGTTAGAGAGTGAAAGTTGATCATAGACACCCAACAGGTTTGCTACAACCATTTCCAATTCCAGAGAGGAAATGGGAAGTGGTAACCATTGATTTATTACTAAATTTCCGAGGACAATAAGAAAACATGATTCAATAATGGTAGTGGTGGATAAATTGACATAGACTACTCATTTTGTTCTTGTGAAAATGACTCATACAATAGCTAATATTGCTTAAATTTACATGAGGGAAATTGCTAGGTTGCATGGAATACCTAAGGAAATTGTTTCAGATAAAGATACAAAGTTTAGTTCAAACTTTTGGAGAGGATTATTTAAAGGATTTGGTACAAATATGAATTTTAGCATAGCATACCATCCATAGTCAGATGGGCAGACGAAGAGAGTTAGCCAAGTGGTTGAAGGCATGTTGATAATGTATGCGATGGATAAACCAATATCTAAGTGGGAAGATTACTTGCATTTGGTTGAGTTTGCCTATAATAATGGGTATTGAGCTTCATTGAAGATGATCCCATTTGAAGGTTTGTATGGTAGAAAATGCAATACTCCAATGAGTTGGGACAACCCAGTAAATAAAGTAGTACTTGGGTTAGAATTGCTCATGGATATGGAAGACCAAATGGTTAAAATTAAGCATAAATTGAAAGCAACACAAGATATACATAAGAGTTATGTAGATAAGAACATGATAGCTAAAGAATTTAAAGTGGGAGAGCATGTGCTTTTGAAAGTGAAGCCCAAGAAGAACTCATTTAAGTTGGGAAACTGCACAAAGCTAGCAACCAGATTCTATGGTCCCTTTGACATATTGGACAAAATAGGGCTAGTTGCATACATGCTTGCATTTCCTGCTTCCATGCATGTGCATAATGTATTTCATGTCTCTTTGTTGAAAAAGTATGTGTGTGATCCGAACCATGTTATTGATTGGAATTTGACTCAGGTGAAGCCAGAAGGAGACTTTCAAGTCTAGCTGGTGCACATATTGGACATGAAGGTCAAGGTGCTCTAGAATCAAGCCACATGATTGGTAAAGGTTCAATGAACCTGTTATGCTCTTGAAGATGCAACTTGAGAGCATGAGGATGTCACATAAGTAGAATACCAGTGACTTTTTGAAGATTTTTGAAATTGTGATTTCTCTTTTGTATATGCACTAAGGACGGTGCCAAAATAAGGGGGCGAGGAATGTAATACCTTAGTTTTGAGTCCTTAGATTAAGAATGTATTTATGTTTATTCATGAAAGGTCGGAGTGCCTGTAAAGTTAAAAAGGCCGAAGAGTTTGGGAATGTGATACTTTGAATATTTTCAATAATAAAATGCATTGTTGGCTACAAGACGAACAAGGACATAGATATGGAGCTATGATTCCACGAGAGAGGGTGCCAAAGGGGCTAAGTCTTTTATTTATATTTTATTCACCCATCTTTAAATTAGTTGGGAAAGGTGGTTACATGAGCTTCTTAGGGAAGGCCACATGTTGCTTTATTGCATGCAATTATATAAACCTTGCTTTTAGGATGTTTGGGGGTTACTCACTCATTTTGGTTTGCCATTCATTATTATTCATTCCTCATTCATTCTTGCTCACTATCGTTCTTGGCTGAGGCATGGAAAATGAATTACAGGAGGAAAAGAGCCATTGCTTGTTGGTTGTAAGAAATGTTGATTATTCTAGAAAGAAATGGATGCCTATGTGCATGCGAATGATGGTAGTTATGAAATAATTGTCTACAACTGAGAATCCTTGGAGTTTCCAACATTGAGATTTCCTGACCAGTAGCATTGGATCCCTAGAAAAGAAGCAGATTAGCCCGAGGGACTGCATTGTAGAGAAAGGGGTTCATTTCTTTGGGTTGTGTAGGTTGAATGGGAAGATAGATGGTAAACTAGGTTTGTTGTGTGGTTGAGAAAACCACGAGAGCTAGATACTTAGTTGTGTGTGATAGAGTCGACCTATGACCCGTCCTCGTGGATTCATAGCCTTGGCTTGGAGGTGACCTGTTGTTGAGAGCTAGAACAACAATGTCTATGGTTGGGTGGAACGTCTGATGTCTGCAATCAGTTGGTGAAGCCATTGTTTAAAAATAAGTGGTCTATATGTTTTCTATGTAATTTATATATTCTGTTGTTTATTAATTATCTTTGATATGTGTATATCATGCATGTTTGTTGTCAATGTTGTGCATGGCATGCTAATCCTTTCTTTTATAGTTTAACATGCTTCTCGATTATTACATGTGTTGTTGTCATGCTTTTAGATTTTAACTGGTATTGACAATTGGAAATCCATCAAGAAAGTGAATCCTTGACGTACCCGGGTCGATGGGTACATCACATATTTGCATCAGAGCAACTTTTTCAATTTGTTGGTAACAGGGTATGTTACATCCACAACGCGATGTTGAAAGCAAGTTAGGTTTTTAGTTCAAATAATTATGTTAAATTGATGGCTCTTAGATGTCTACTAGGATGTGCAAACAAAAAAAATGTAAATAATATTAAGGCATTTGGTGATTCAAGCTTGGTTATTTAATGGACGAGTGGAGATACCAACATGTCAAACATCTTTCTCAGGTCCCTAGGGGAAAAGTTGAAGTTGGTTGTTAATTCCTTTGAACACATTTATTTTAAACATATATGCGAATAATTGAAATTTGAGGCAAATGCCTTATCCATAGAGGCAATTTAATTGGATGAAGGAACTTTGTTCTTAGAGGGTTTAATAGGAGGATCATCCATCCTTTCTACAATTAGTTTGATTTAAAGAAGGTTAAGAAGCTTCTAGCTTTGGCATTTATTTTTTAGGTTTGGAGTCTACTAGGTTTTCTCTTGTTTTTCATGTTTTGCTTGTAATGAATGTAGGAAATTTTGATCTTTTTTCTTTATTTGGTGTATCTCTTGGGAGACACTCTAGAAAGTGTAATGCATCAAACTGCAATGTTTGTGGTGCCCTTTCTAGGCATAGAAAAATGGTGCTTTTTGGGACTAGGACTAAATTTTTTGAGGGCTTTCAAGGGACAATTTAAGTGTTTTTTTAATGCAAATATTGATGTCACATGAATGATGTAATTTTAATTCACTATATAAATATAAATCACTTTTTCTTTGTGGAGGAAAAAGGGAAAACACAATGAACATGGAAGAAATTCAAGGAAAAAAAATACTATTCTGGCCCAAGTTCTTCAACAAAAAATTAATGAAGACAATAATGACGAGAGATGATGGTTAGCCTTAAGAGACATATGGAATGGTGATCAAACTGAACCCATCAAAATGGGGAAATCTCACATTAAGGAAGAGAGGAAAAACTCCTTTATCTTTTGTGTTTAATTGAAGCCATTTATATTGATTTTTATAAATAATCACTGAATATATTTTATCCAAGGTTGGAGTTATTCATCTCATGACCAATGGGAAGTGGGTCATAGCATTATTACAAGTGGGAGACCAACTCCAAGGACCACACATTGCAAAAGAGTAATAGTTCCCATGGGTGCATACTTCATTTTTTCCTTCTCTTCCGCACGTATGAGAATAATATTGTAGAGATCAACAATATTTCTCAAACTCATCGGTCTATAATTGTTTTGGAAATCAAGAGGTTATCTGTGAATTTTTTGTCTTACATTTTACTCTGTAATGTTGGTCATGGTAGACTTAGAAGGAAAAAATAAGCTAGAATTGAATTAAACACATGCAACATCAAAGAATATCATAATTAACTCTATTTTTCTAACAAATGAAGACGTGGTTGGCCTTTAAAATCCATGCTCCTATGTCCAATCTAAGTGTGATCCCAAACCTAAGCTAACAATTCCTCCTTATCTAACTTTCATATTATTGGTTAATGGAGGTAGTAATAAATCATCAAGTGGGTGCGGTCCATCCATCCATTAGTTAATGACGTGGAGGAAGTCATTGTAAATAAGAGCACTTGGTCCACAAAAGAGCACAAGCTATCTTGATAAGACTTTTGGTCTATGACTTTATTACTTTCCTAAAAGGAGCAATCCTTCCAATGAAGGCTAGGCTAAGGTCTTACTTAAGCTTAAGACTTTTTAAAGACTGGTTGACTAGGTTCCAAGATGATCTTTCGTGACCAACCCTTTTGCCCTAGGGTCAACCTTCCATGATTGAACCTTTTTAAGCCAGAGTTGACCTTTAGGGACCCACTCCTAACTAGCTACAAGGTAAGATTGGGCCTTGAAAGGTCTTACTTAAGCTTTCCAAAGGGTTATCACAATATGACAAGACCTTTAAACGAAGGCCTTACTACCCACTTGAAAGGACCAAACTAACAAATCCATTCATGTATAACCTTTCAAGATTGACCTCTTAGTTAGGATTGACCCAATAAGGCCTTTATGACCAACTATTTAAAGAGATGACATTTTGGTGGGGACCAACCCCAAGGATTGACCAAGAACTTACTAGGACATTGACCTTTTAATTAGGGCCTTAACTAAGCTCAATAAAGACATTTATCTTCTAAAGAAGGGCATGGCCTTAGATATTGACCTTACTACTACTTAGCATGGCATAATCACATCTCAAAGTCCATCCATATCAACCCCACTTGTAGTAGTTGATAACTAGCGTGGAAATTGTTTGGATATCATGTTACAGGTAGTAGTAGATTTCTAGGGTTGACATCGTTTATATTTCATATATGCGTCTTCTATGACATACTTAGTGGTCTCCTCATGTTATGGTGACTTTGAATAATATCTTTAGATGTTCTACTCGCATCTAGTAGTGCTTATATGTTCTTATAGTCTTAGGTTTCTTTTAATCTTCGTTTAATTTGTGCCCATAGGATCACTAAATCTAGATTCTAAATTATCTTAAGAGGATACCACGTTCCTTGAGTGTCCCTTTAGCATAGTTATATGTTTGTTCCCATCAACTTCAAATGGAGTTAGATCACAACATTCCACGTGAGCAACATACTTGTAGACTTTGTCTTTAATTATAAATACCATTTCATCTTCACATGCCCTCTTTATTGTAAGTTTCGTGGACGATACCACTACATGTTTAGAAATTCATAGAGTTCATAGAGGATCTTTATAGAGTACATGGACTATAAATGCTTGGCTTTCTTTATGCATGGGATGTTTCAAATTTGGATAGAAAACCCTCTATTGTAAATCATCCCACATTGCCAACTCCAAGCTAATCACCTCACACTTTTGGATTTTACACAAGCCATACCCCAAAAATCTTATCATTAAATTACATTTAATTTATACACCCAACATTATAAAGTTCAATGACCTTTATTAGACATAAAAAAAGAATGCTATCACCAATTTGTTTTAAGCCTAAAATACTAACCTTTATTAAACATAAAAAAAAAAGAATGCTATCACCAATTTGTTTTAAGCCTAAAATACTATGACTGTTTGGCATTATTTTTAACTCTCTTAATATTTTCCAATCTTAACCTTATAGTCTTTCTTAGATTTAGTGTTTAATAACTTGTTCATCATATATTATATTCATATTTTTTTTGAGTTGTACTAAGTGAAAATTATCTTTTATCAAAAAAAAATATAGAAAATATAAATCTATCTTAATTTAATAAAAAATCAAATTACAAACATTTTAATTTCTATGTTTTTTTAAATCTATATTAATTTTAATAAAAAAATCAAATACCAACACTTTAATTTTATAAAAATGGATGTTTAAATCAAATTATATTAATTTATTTTATATTTTAATAATAATAATTATTATCATTATAAAAATAAAAATATATGTTATCAAAATTATAAATCTAAATAGAAAATCAAATTATAAATATTTTATTCTTAATTCTTTTTATATATCTATCTTAATTTTAATAAAAAAATCAAAATACTAAAAATCAAATTATACTAATTTTCTTATAAAAATCAAATTATATTAATTATTATTATTAAGATTATTAAAATATATTTTATTTCCCTAGTACGACTCAAGTTACGCATCTCCCGGGCTTTGACGATTTGCTACTGCCTCACTTCCTCTCTCCTGCAATTAAATTAAAATAGTAGAAAGTCTACCAATTAAGTATCACACAACGCAGTCCTAAGAGTTAGTTCAGTTGGCAAGACGTGCACATAGTCTAATTAAAATAGTAGAAAGTCTACCAATTAAGTATCACACAACGCAGTCCTAAAAGTTAGTTCAGTTGGCAAGACGTGCACATAGTCTCTCGTGTTATGGGGAAAGTTAAGAGTTTGAGCTTAGCTAAGATTTTTGAGGTCACCGCTTTATCATTTCCATATCATCTACTATGTGAAAAAGTATCATGGTAAATTTCCAAACAAGAGTTAGTTCAGTTGGAAAGACGTGCACATAGTCTCTCGTGTTATGGGGAAAGTTACGAATTTGATCTTAGCTAAGATTCTTGAGGTCGCAGCTTTATCACTTCCATATCATCCACTATATGAAAAAATATCATGGTAAATTTCCAAAAAAAAAATCCCACACAATAAACTCATATTAGAGGTTAACCACATGGCAAAACTGTTATTACTATTATCTTCTCTCACCCCAACCGCTCGAAACCATAGACTTACAGGTTCATGGCAGAAGAATTTTGAGCTATGGCTCTGTTATATGGGTGGGCATGTATGCCCAGACTGTCCCTCCTCCACTTCTCACGCTTCCAATTTGAATTCAATGGCTGCCCACAACAGCAACATCATCAGTATGAAAGCAGATGCCAATGATGCGTCTACGCCTAACCCTGTAGCTGAATCTCGACAACCATCTATGTTGGTGTTTTCAGGTCAGCTGAATCTCTTCCCTTGTTTCTTTGACCCATCTCTTTTCTGTTCTGGCCATCAGTGTTCCCTTTAGCCTATTTTGGTGTTTTTTGTGTACATTAATACAAATTTCAATTTCCCTCGATTGCAACTCAGTCCAACCGGGCTTGCGTGGGTTTGAGTAGCCCCTTTGGCCTATTTTGGTGTTTTATGGACATTAATAAAAATTTTAATTTAAATTTCTGCAATGTTGGGAAGTGCTTAAGTTTTTAAAGCCCCACGATTGCAACTCCGTCCAATCGGGCTTGCATTTGATTTTGATTTTGAGATGTCGAGGCTTCGGGTTCAAATGTTACTCCGTGCTTATTACACATCCGCATCAACTATTACACCAGATCTTGTCTATAAGGTTTTAGGTTATGTGCATTCCAGCGTAGAAAACTATTAAGCTATGATTTTAAACTGAACAGTGTGTCGGCAAATTTAGAGGTTTTTGGAAGGTAAGTTTTCACAGTTAGTTAGTCATAATGTTTAGAAAATTTCTGGAAAGATCTGTGTCAGTTTTGTGGACACTTCACCCATCATTACGGACAAAGAAAGCTTTTAAGGTGGAAAAGAGTATGCTGAGGTTTGCCTTTATAGGTTAAGCAAGGAAGGTGACCCTTGAGGGAAGGAGAGAGAAATGTGAAGAGCAGCCGCTGAGAATAAAAGTAGATAAATTTAGAAAACAGTGCTGATGTGTATATTCTTTTCCACCTTAAGAGCTTTCTTTGTCCCTGATGATGGATGGAGTGTCCACTTGAAACGTTGGATGTTTCGAAACCTGACACACAGTTCTTTCCAGAATTTTTCTAAACACAAATTTAGAGCTGTTTATGGCGGTGGCAGAGGATTTTTGAGAATAGTTAGATTTCATAATGTGGGATGCCCATTGCCTATTACTAAGGAATACAAAGGAACTGTTTATTGGTACTGGAGCTTAGTTTAGGCATGGTTATAATGATTTAGGAGTGTAGTAGTATTACGCATTGTGTCCTATTTATATTTGACTCAAGGAATATCCATGAAGTAGATTCGTTCTGACTGTGGTCTGTTAGTCAACCAGGATTTCTCGTTTCACATTCTTATCGATGTCTTTTTCCCTGTTCAAATTTATAATGCCTGGATCCTAGGACCAGAAACATAATCAAGGGTATCTGATAATTCGACACACCTCTTCACTTGAATATTTATGCGTTCTGTATCTAGAGAAACAATCAATGACATGCATTTGATTTATGTTGTCATTGATTGCTACATTATTTTTTGTCTTTGTATTCTCACAAATTATACATATAGTGTGATGCACTGCGCACCCCCTATGTTTACAATTCTGAATCTAATTGACAATCATGTCCAGAGCTTGTCATATGATGCTTGCGGATTCCACCTTCTAACAATTAGACCACTTACATTGTAAATGGTTGCTACATATGTGCAAGTAGCAATGGTTTGATATTTTGTCAAGAGGTACCAATGAAACATTAACATCTATATAATATTATAAAATAAATAGTTACACAGTTCTTGTAAAGCATTTTTTATTCATCTTCAGGCTGGTGGATCCCTCTTCTACATGATAATTGCTCAACATCCTATTTCTATGTGGTCGACACAAACCATATATGCATTGGCCCAAGTTTTTTGTTTGTTTGTAAAATTCCAGAGCACTAAATTCTATTAATATACAGAAAAATTACAGGCAGGAGATACATGAATGGTTCAGGGTGGCCTGAGAGAAGAGAGCCCCCATTCTTGACCAGCCAAGGTGATAACTAACATCATAAAAAATCTGCCCATACAAGGGAAACCAGGCATATAGTATCACAAAAGCATGAGTGGACAGAATGTAAGGTAGCAAGAGCTGTACTGTCTGACATCAGAACTTTGTAGTACTGAAAAAGAGAAGAGAAGCTTAAAACATAAAAACTAGAACTAATTCTGGGGAATGCTGGAAGCAGTTTTATCAGGATGCTCTTCAGTTAGCGGACAGCGGTGGGAGTCTCCACTAGACGAGCTGTCCCAGCTTTCCTTGGGAGGATGGCCAAATTGCTGAGTGGTGGAGTAGAGCGGTCTTGGTCGTTGCGTCAGACATGCTTCATCTGAAGTTGGCCGATATTCTCAGTGCCTGCAACATCCTGAGCCTTTCCCTGAGCCGAGAGGTTCCATTCCTTGCTGTGCAGGGGGTTCCAGAGCTTTCGGTGTAGGTTCAGAAGAAGTTGCTCCAATGGTTGGAGAGGACGGCTGAGAAGAATAACTGTCTGACATATTGCCTGGTGTGCGCCTGAGGACTCGGGCCAGCATGTTTTTTACAGACCAATAGTGCTTTCTACATTCTCGGGCCCGTTGGTTTACCAGGTGCTGAGCCACTACCTCAGTGTATATCCCTCTCCCTCTGAACGTTGATACCTTGCCCGACCGGTGATGCCTCTTTCGCCTCTCCCACGTCGTGGAGTTGCTCTCAGCTGCCTAGGCATTTTAGAGGCCGAAGGCAGGCGAATGGCTTTTTGCCTAGGAGTGTTGCACCTCTCAGTGAGGTTGAGGCTCCCTACCTCTGAGACTGAAGCAACAAATTCCAAGCAAACAGATCCAAAGAGCACTAAACTAATGACTGAGCTTGATAATCTCACCTCGTAGAAATCCAATTGAACTAGGTCGTTGCTGAAACCCGACCAAGCTAAACCGCTAAGCTTCCAGAAGCACCTGAGATGGGAATGTTACTTTCCCTCCGTAGCAAGAGCCCATAATAACTAGGAAATCGACATGATGACCCCCTTGATTCACCTTGTAGAAATCCAATTGAACTAGGTCGTCGCTGAAACCCGACCAAGCTGAACCGCTAATCTTCCAGAAGCGCCTAAGATGGGAATGTTGCTTTCCCTCCGTAGCAAGAGCCCATAATAACCAGGAAATCGACATGATTACAGTTTGTACCAGAGAAATCCCGAAGCAGAGGTCGAAAGGCTAGGGTTTTAAATGGACAAGACCTCGATGAACCTCGAGTTTTAATGCGCATGAGGGGGGACGCGTGGGGACTCCATGTGGTGTCTTGCTGGCACCTCGGCCACGACTCCATCACATGGTCTTGTGAGTCCAGTAGCACCCGCATTCGGGTATGCATTGGCCCAAGTTTCTCTTACTTTGATAATGAATTTTATAAGCCATACTTTATCATATGCAAGCAGGGCACATCAAGACAATAACTTGAAGTGTCAAGACATCAATGATCATGCATGTTGCGTGGAGTGTGAAGCCAACCGATGAATGCAAGATTTCAAGTTGGTCAAAGATGGCGATTTTCATGACCGATTCACGGGACAATTCATGCAAGATTCTTCAATACGACATGATGCCATTATTGCAAGGTGGTGAAAGTAGTTTCTAGATGGCTACATTTTGCAAGAAGCCGGGAATAACACTGTTGAGCCATATGAGGTTAGTTTCTTCTAGAATGTGGAAGTTGAATTATTTATGGTGCACAACCTATGATGGTATAACTCTACAGAGGAGGGGCAATTGGTTGGCCTGGGACTTGAGTTGGAGACAAAGGCACAGAAGAGCTTCATATCAAAAAGTAAAATCACTAAGTGCATGGTAGATTTTGAGTTGTAAAGTGGAGACAATTGTTTTAACCTTTTTTATTGAAGTTGAATAAATGAAGATTTGGTGAAATTCAGTTCTAGGGGGAATTTATTTTAACACACTATAACATATTAATGCATGGAGACAATGTAGTAGTCTTATGTATCAAGAATATGGTTGCATTATGCTTGGATACAATGCCAATCAATTGGGATAAGGAAATTTGTGATTATTGTTTTTTTTTTAACACAAACTGGAGAAAATTTTATTAATAAAAAATCCCGACCAAGGTCGCTAAGTACATAGGAAAGTGCTGGTAAAGAAGAAAATCCAGCAACATATAACTATCAATTACAATAAAAGAGTTGCTATTCCTATAAATCTTATCTTGCTTTACCGTGTCCAAAAACTTTATCATTCAAAAACATTTACCCTACACATTACATATCTTTGCAAAATTCTAAAAGGATATACTACTTTTCTTTTTTGACGAATTCTTCATCTGTTGGTGGCACCGGAGCCACATTCAAATATGGCAATATCATTTTCGCACTATTCTCAGGTTTGATGTGTTCCACTCCATTTTGATTCTGGACTGACTCCTGAGGGCTCTAAAGATGACCCCCTTGCTTCCAATTTTGTTTGTATCGACTCTCCCTGTTTACGAAGAAAGTCCACTTCGTCCTGGAGTTGTCCAATGAGCACTTTGTGTTGTGCCAAAATTTCCAGGGCAAAGGTGAGAGTCGAACTATGAGAGTCTACTTTGAGAGAAAGCCAATGCGAGAAGGTAAAGTTGTCCTCCACTAGCTCCTCATCTTCGAGTGCCCGAGCTTGCTGAGGTGCTTTCTCGTGTGCCATGGTGAGAAACGAAAAGCAAGGATCAAATTCTATAATTAACGGAGTCGCCTCCAGAATGCAACCAACCAAACTTACCAGAGCTCGCCTTTGATTCCAAGAAGTGGGAGAGAGGAGACAAATTCCAAAGCACACTTTGATTTTATAGACATAAGTATTGAACAACGACAATGATTCTAACAGGAGAACAACCAAAATGAAAAGGAAATCAAGATAACTGACCRGAAATATGACCCAATTGAAGTGCAAGGTGTCAATAGATAACAGAGGGATAGGAGCTCCTTCGCCAAACCACTGGAACACCACCGCCGCAATCCACCGCAGAGAATTATGAACTATCCATAGACAGGCTAAATTTTGAGAAACTAACACAATAGATAGACTTATTATTACAGTCTTCATAATTTTACCCTGTACTTCAATTAAATCACGCTTCTCTGAGCTTTCCTCCAAACACTGAGAAAACTGAAGTGGAGAATGTGGTTCTCCACCTGACCACTAGGTGCCTGATTTTACATTTGTAAGAAAATAGTGAGGAATGGTAAAAGTGAAACTTTAAGTTGTGTCAATAAAGGATGAAGTCCCAGCCATTGATCTAGTGAAAGATCTAATGGCTGGGATCTTCTACGAATAGAGGGCCCACACAAACCCTAAGCTAAGGAAAAGAAAAGGGTAAGCTACCGAGAGTAGAAGCTAAGTCGAGCATGAGAGGAGGTGCGGGGGGCATACACAAGACTGTGAGCAGACTAGCCAGTGTGGCCCTGGGAAACCCGCTCCTGGTTTGAGAGTTTAGTGGTTGCCCATTCAAACAATTTAGCACAGAGATATAGACCGAGCAAGGTCACTGTCACTTAGAGACATTCCAAGACTGTAAAGAACAACAAGCAAGAGCCATATCGAGCAGAACAGGAGAGACCCGATCCGTACCGGTTCGTACGAGCCACATGAGTACAGATGTCTTGTATGACAGGGATGTAAGAAGTTTGCAACTGATTTGTATTTTTCTACTGAAATAAATAAAACCTTTCTTATCTCTCTCATTTCTGTTATGAATCGAGCAACTGCTATGTTCCATAATAAATGTGTATTTTTTCCCCTTCTAGTTTTTACATGGTATTAGAGTGCAGGCTAAATGGAACCACTCTCATCAAACAAAATGGCAGAGGAAGTGTGTACGATCTGTCTTTCTTCCACCCAAACCAGTGAGGTCTGGTATATAGACAGTGGAGCGTCGAGTCATATGACTTGCCGCAAGCACTACTTCAACAGCCTGAGCGAAAACGAATTTGGGTTCGAGATCTTACTTGGTGATGACTATGCTTATCATCCAAAAGGAGTCGGAACTGTAAGGTTTGAGAGGGAGTCTGGCAAGCCTCTCCACCTATCAGGTGTCCTCTATGTTCCTGGACTGAAGAAGAATCTGGTCTCAGTGTCAGCCCTAGAAGACAAGGGTTATGAGGTCTCCTTCAAGGATCGAAGGGCCTACATTAAGCTGAGAGGGTTGAGTAAGGGATCTAAACAAGTCATTGGAATAAGAAAGGACAGGCTGTATAAATTGCAGTTTGACTCTCACTATGCTCTAGCAAGCAACAACGACACCAAAGACTATGAACTATGGCACAAGCGTGTAGCACACCTTGGACATGGTGCTCTCAGAATTCTGGGTAAGATTGTGACAGGGATGCCTTCATTCATTACAGAACGCCATGAAGTGTGTAAAGGGTGTGTTTAGGCAAGTATGCAAGGGCACCTTTCCCCAAGAGTGATTCAAGGTCCAAGGGCATTCTGGACCTAATTCACACTGATATATGTGGTCCCATGTCCTCATTATCCATAGGAGGGAAGTTCATATACTACATCACATTCATAGATGACTTCTCCAGAAAGACCTGGATTTACTTCTTGATAGGAAAAACCTCAGAAGAGGTACTCAAGAAATTTCAAGAATTCAAATCCTTTGTTGAAACTCAAATAAGAAAGAGGATAAGAGTCCTCAGGTCTGATAATGGGGGGGGGATACACTTCTCATGTATTCAAGAGGTTTTGTGCTGAGGCTGGAATCAAAAGAGAACTGACAGTTCCTTATACCCCTCAACAGAATGGGGTCTCAGAGAGAAAAAATAGAGTTATTGTTGGTGCAACAAAAGTAATGCTGCATGATCAAAATCTCCCCAAGTTTCTCTGGGCAGAGGCTTGCAACACTGTCGTTTATCTTCAAAATAGAAGTCCTCACAAAGTACTGGGAAATGTGACTTCGGAAGAAGCGTTTACCGGAAACCAAACATTAGTCATCTCCGAATCTTTGGGTGTGTTGTCTACTGCCATATCCCTGCTGAGAAAAGGACTAAGCTCGATCCTGAGAAGGGGATTTTGGTTGGATATAGTGACACCTCCAAAGCCTACAAAATATACATTCCCTCCACTAGGATAACTGTCCTACGCAAAGATATAAAGTTTGAAGAAGAAAGAGCCCTCCGAAATTCATATCAAGACAAGGACATCTCGGAAATTGAAGCCCCCAGACAAGAGGAGAAGCTCTCATCAGAAGGGGTAGATCTTCCCACTGTGGAACAATAAGAGAAAGAACAATCGACTATCTCTAGGAAAAGGAAACCAAAATGGGCTGAGCAACTGTCGAAGGAAGCAAACGAACAAATAGAGTTGCCCAAAACTTCAGTCAGAACAAGCGTACCTCCTCAGAGGTATTCAAGGTATGCTGCCCTCATGGGTAGTATGATCGAATCAAAACCAACCTGCTTTGAAGAAGCTATTGAAAGGAAGCCCTGGAGGGATTCCATGGTGGAGGAATATACCTCCACAATACAGAATAATGTGTGGGAAATTGTACCCAGACCCCTGAACAAATCCGTAGTCAGCTCCAAGTGGAAATACAAAATAAAACATGCAGCAGATGGAAGCATTGACAAGAACAAGGCTAGATTTGTTGCTCGGGGCTTCTCTCAGAAGGAAGGAGTGGATTATGAAGAGACTTTCGCCCTAGTAGCCCGATACACCTCCATTCGTACAATCATCTCTATTGCCACTCAGATGGGGTGGAGAATACATCAAATGGACGTTAAGACTACATTTCTCAATGGGAACATTGAAGAGGAGGTCTATTTGGAACAACCAAGGGGATTTGAAGTTCACAACAGAGCGAGTCATGTCTGTTGTTTAAATAAGGCCCTGTATGGCCTTAAACAGGCACCCAGAGCTTGGTACTCCAGAATTGACGACTACTTACAAAGTATTGGATTTATCAAGAGTGATGCCGACCGAAATCTATACCTCCTTATAAAAGGAGAGGACATCCTCATTCTTGTACTATATGTGGACGATCTCTTTCTAACAGGGGAAAAAACTCTAATAGCAGCCTGCAAGCAAGATCTGGCTAAGGAGTTTGAGATGAAGGACCTAGGCCTAATGCACTACTTTCTTGGGCTTGAGGTCTGGCAGCAAGAGGGTGAGACTTTCCTGGGTCAAGGAAAGTATGCAATTGAGATCCTCAAAAGATTTAGGATGGAGGGCTGTAAACCCATGACCACTCCCATGATTACTAATCTCAAGAAACTAAATTCATCCAAGTCAGGCAAGGTGAATCCTACCATCTACAGACAATTAATTGGATGCTTAATGTATTTGACTAACAATAGGCCTGATATATGTTTTGTTGTCAACACTCTTAGTCAACATATGGTAGATCCAAGAAAAATACATTGGGTTGCAACAAAACACATATTGAGGTATCTGAAGGGCACAATAGAATTTGGCCTTCAGTACTTACAAGGAGGCCAAGTCTATCTGGTGGGTTATTCTGATTCAGATTGGGCTGGAAGTACAACTGACAGGAAGAGTACCTTTGGTTGCTGTTTCAGCCTAGGTTCAGACGTGATATCGTGGTATAGCAGAAAACAAAAATTAGTTGCACGCAGTTTAGCAGAAGTGGAGTACATGGCAACCAACCAAGCAAGTTGTGAAGCCATTTGGCTTCGGAAGATTCTTGTGGATCTTTTTGACACAAACTTGGATCCCACCACAAATATTCTGTGATAATCAAAGCTGTATCGAGTTATCTGAAAATCCAGTCTTCCATGATAGATCCAGGCACATTGAAATTAGATATCATTTCATCAAGGACAAAGTACAAAAAGGGGTAGTAAAACTTCTGTATGTCCCCACCAATGAACAAGTTGCAGACATCTTGACCAAAGCACTGCCAAAAGGAAAGTTTGAATATTTTTTGAGAAAAATTGGGTGTTGTAGAAAACCCATTCCTCACTAAGAGGGAGTGTTAATAAAATAGTGAGGAATGGTAAAAGTGAAACTTTAAGTTGTGTCAATAAAGGATTAAGTCCCAACCATTGATCTAGTGAAAGATCTAATGGTTGGGATCTTCTACGAATAAAGGGCCCACACAAACCCTAAGCTAAGGAAAAAAAAGGGTAAGCTACCAAGAGTAGAAGCTAAGTCGAGCATGAGAGGAGGTGCGGGGGCATACACAAGACTGTGAGCATACTAGCCAGTGCGACCCTGGGCAACCCACACCTGGTATGAGAGTCTAGTGGCTGCCCATTCAAACAATTTAGCACAGAGATATAGACCGAGTAGGGTCACTGTCACTTAGAGACATTCCAAGACTGTAAAGAACAACAAGCAAGAGCCATATCGAGCAGAAGAGGAGAGACTTGATCTGTATCGGTTCGTACTAGCTACATGAGTACGGATTTATGTCTTGTATGACAAGGCTGTAAGAAGTTTGCAACTGATTTGTACTTTTCTACTGAAATAAATAAAACCTTTCTTATCTCTCTCATTTCTGTTATGAATCGAGCAACTGTTATGTTCCATAATAAATGTGTATTTTTTCCCCTTATAGTTTTTACAACATTTCCCCAGGGGAATTCAGTAACATTCCATAAACAAGCCGAGGCTTGGAAATTTTGTTCGATTGACAGAACTTCGGCATCAGGCTTCTTGAACTAACTAGCATTGGCATTCTCCCATCCTTAATAGGACCTTGAAGGGGAAGGATGCATGAACTCGAGCTGCTGAGGATCTTCCCACGCACCAGAGGTCCTAACGGAGCTATTGTGGCCTGTACTATCTGAGTTTCCACACTTCCTTTCATGACTGCAACCTTTTCATCCATCATCAAATCTATTATCGCTTGACCTGGCCTGAGGATGCGAAGTACATAATGCAGTGAAGTCCCATGAGGATAAGAACACATAACTTGAACGCACATCTTCGAGGACGAGACCTATGCCAAGTGCGACTTGCACATCCCCATGAGCCAGGAGAAGGTGGAAGCACTGGCGCTCCCTTCCCGTTTATAGCTATCCCCTCTTTGCGTGATATTTCCACGTGTCTCCCTTTGTCCTTCGTGGGGCCAACTGGCCCAATTTTTTAGTAGGGTCTTTTCCATTAGGGAGGGGCTACGAAGGAGACCCGCCTTTGGACTCTCAAGGATCCAGGGGCCATGCCGATTGCCTGATTAGCCATTCTGTTTGCTTCTCGATTGTTTCCTCTCAGTATATGAAAGAAATGAACTTGAATGGAGGTCAAGAGTATCTTTGATCGGTCAATAATTCTCTTAAGTTTGGCATCTTTAGGATTGGTTCCTAGAACAAAAAAACAGATGATGTTTTTTGAATCACCCACTATTGTTATATGCTTCAGCTGCTGTTCCTGTGCTAACAAAATCCCTTGATAAATCGCATAGGCTTCAGCGATATTGTTGGAGGTCTTGCCCAAGTTACAGGAGAAGTCTAGAAATCAATTTCCTCTAGGGCTATACAACACCCCTCCTGCACCTGCCTCCCCTGAAATTTGTGATTATTTTTGTCCAATAACATAAGATAAGATAATTTTATTAATGTCCAACAAATGACCCCAAATAGGTCACTGGAAATGCTAAGTACATCAATGTGGAATTGAAGGCATGATAAAAGCTTGATAAAGCATATCTAATCTATACTAAGTAAGATCTTATACTATCTAATCTATACTAAATAAGATCTATAGTCTTAACAAGGTTGTAACACAAGATGTAAGTACATTAGTGTGGAATACAAAGTGGGAGGGTAAAGGTTGCTCCTATAAAAGCACGATCAAAACATATCTAATCTATACTAAATAAGATCTATAGTCTAAGATCAAGGGGTAGGGACAAAGCTATAGCACATATATATGCAAGTACTATTGAAATTTGAGAGCCAAAGGAGGATGTAAGCAGAAGGCTCAACACCTATTGATGCTATGCCATGAGGATGAAGAGGTGGAGGGACAACTTCCCTCCCTCGAGCCAAGGGTCCAGTATCTATATCTCTCCTAAGTCCTAACATTTGAGGCTATAAGGAAGAAGCTCTTGATAGATGACTGATCAAAGGACTTGGAAGATATGTTATGAGGCATGTCTTGTTGTTTGGATGATGTAACCCACTGTTAAGATCTAGAGGAAGTCACTTGTTTGCTTTTGTTGTGTGAACTGTCTTGGAGTATGAGGTGACAACTCTGTAAGGGTCTAATTGGTGGAACATAGATGGCATTCTAGGGTCTCATAGATCTAATCACTGATGTGATGCTACTATAAGGAAGAAGCTCTTGATAGATGACTGATCAAAGGACTTGGAAGATATGTTATGAGGCATGTCTTGTTGTTTGGATGATGTAACCCACTGTTAAGATCTAGAGGAAGTCACTTGTTTGCTTTTGTTGTGTGAACTGTCTTGGGGTATGAGGTGACAACTCTGTAAGGGTCTAATTGGTGGAACATAGATGGCATTCTAGGGTCTCATAGATCTAATCACTGATGTGATGCTACTATTTGCCTGTCTCTTGGTGCCTCTGTCCACTAGGAGCACCAATAAGAAAGATGTAATCGACTTGAAAGTGTTTGGTCTTGGTGAGGGTGGCTAGAGTGAATGGGATTTGAGTTTGAGGGCCTCCCTCATAAACACGGGCATGCATCTTTAGTCCAAAAACTAGAAGAAGTTGAAGAGGGAATTTTGAGACTTCCTTGAAAGGTAGTAAAACTGGCCTTTGATGTTGTAAACAATGTTATTAGAACCAGACGTGTCATTGAATCGGTTGACCCCAAAAATCGGAACCGGGCAAAAACCAGACCACAAAACTGATCGACCAAAAAATACATAAAATATTCAATTTTTGCAATATATATATAATAATAATAATAATCTATTTTTAAGGGGGGTAGGGTATGTATACCTCTGTAGACTTTACGAGTCAAATTGCTGGGTGGAGGGGGGTCTCATACACCAATTTTGTGTGCATCCATGTGAATCCAAACGATGATACACAAATATGCAAAGTTAATGTTTATGTATATAGCAAGTAAGGGTGCATATAACCAAAATAACATTGAGTGCAACTCATATTTGAACCAAAATACATCAACAAAGAAGCTCTAAATGGCCTATAGAGTCCAAAAATAAGCATAATACTAATTAATAACTATAGTCTAGACTCCAGACTCTACAATCTTATCATATGAGAGAATCATCTACATCCTCAACATGACTAGACTAAAAAATGGGATTTCGGCTTGATTCAAATCATCCCTTCAATTAGCTCTCCAAATCAGTCCAAGAAACTCAGCTCAAAAATTCCAAGTTGTTCAAATGAATTGCATGAGCAAAACAGATGGTGGGAACCTCTTTAAATAGCATCAGGGGGGTTAAGTTTAGTGTTTCACCTCTTTTTATTTTATTGATATATATATTTTTTAATTTGAGTTTAAGTGGTCCCCATCGTTGATTGTATAGTTCCGTACAGAACTAGTTGGTTTTGGCATTTATGGTTGGTTCTGTACAAAACCAACTAGTTCGGTATGGAACCGACCATTTGCTGTTTGAATCCTTCAACCAGACTAGTATGGTCTTGGAACTGGTCAAACTAGTTGATTTTGTCGAAACTAGTTCGGCTCTGATAACATTGCTTGTAAGAGATGGGGTAGTAGTGTTGAATTTTCACTATGCTAGGCTCAAGCATGAGGTTTAATTCATTTTTAGCATTTACTTGAACCGTAGACAAATGCAGCTACACCATTAACAATTGCCGCAATAACCAAGATCACAAGAAGAATCACCATGCACAAGAACACAAGAAATATCTTGGGAAGCCCTTCTTAACAAGGGAAGAAAACCCAACAATCCTTTGCTATATTCTCAAGAGAAAGACCTCCCACACCATAGACCTAGCACACAAAAGGGTGCTCTCAAAAACCAAGAAGGCTAGCGCCCAAGAGAGGTGCACACTTCAGCCTTAGAACATGTACTTGCTGAAATTTCCAAAATCACATGTTTGTTGTATTTCCTTAATGGGGAAATCACCTTTATTTATATTAGACTGGACACATCAAAAGTGGTGTCTATTGGCACAACATGGCCGACCTCAATAACTCAGAATATAGTTAATAATTACCATATTAATTATCTTTTACATTAATTATCTTTCACTTTATGGTGGGGTCGACCTGTACCCTTTACATCACAATTAGGTTTACAGGTAAATCTAACTCTTAGACAATATAGCAAGGGATCTCACACACCCACTAGTGCTCAACCACTAGGGGCACGTCCACCTGTGCTCAACCACAGGGACGTCCAATTCAACAGATCTCTATCTCACTGAGTCTCACAGGAGAATCATCTGGACACACACTCACTAGTGCTCAACTACTAGGATCACGTTCACTTGTGCTCAGCCACAAGGACGTCCTACTCAACAGATCTCTATCTCACCGAGTCTCATAGGAGAATCATCTGGAGTACCACATCGTCTCAACTCTCTACACAGAGGAGAACAGTAAACCCATCACATGGGCTCCTTCACCCCTCACAGGGGTACACATCATTTCATCTCAAACGACACACCCATCTCATGGGCATCTTCCCTACATAGGGGCGCACAACGTTCCATCTCCGTCTCAGAGAGGAACAACACACCCATCTCATGGGCACACCCAACTCATGGCCTCTCTCACAGGCCGACTCACTCAGTCTGTGTCCTGGAGGATGTCTCACGCAGTTGTAATCATCAACACTCCCTCTCAGCTAGGGAGGCATTCTCCACTAGGCCAAGTCTCTCACGGAAGTACTCGAACTTCGTCTTGGCAAGTGGTTTGGTGAAGATATCTGCAATCTACTCAAGTGTAGGAAGGTACTGCACGTGTATTACTTTCCTCTGCACCATGTCTCTGATATAATGATATTTTATCTCAATTTGTTTCGATCTATCGTGAAATACAGGGTTCTCAGAGAGCTTCACACAACTCTGGTTATCACAATGAATAATGGTAGGATCCATCTCATGATCAAATAAATCCGTCAGGAGCTTGCGAAGCCACACTGATTCGCGGACTGCCACACTCAAAGCTATATACTCTGCTTCTACGGTACTCAAGGCCACAGAGCTCTGTTTCTTGCTGCACTAGGAAACCATGGCAGACCCCAAGGTAAAACAACAACTGGATGTGGTCTTCCGGTCCACTGCGCTCCCTGCCCAATTTGCATCAGCATATCCCTACAAACTCAAGTCTACACTGGAAGCATATTTCAGGCCATATCCAACTGTGCCTCGTAGATATCTCAATACATGCTTCGCTGCTATCCAGTGAGTCTGTCTCGGCTGACTCATGAACTGACTAAGTACATTCACTGCATAGCATATAT
>SNQJ01S0058297.1:0-10400 GCA_010110895.2 Picea sitchensis | reverse complement strand
TTGGAGAGGACTATCTGTATTGGTTTGAGTTATCTCTTGAACATTGTTTAAGCTATTTATGATAAGGAAGTTTTGCTGGGTTTTCTTCCCCTAGAGGGTTTCCCAGGATAAATGTTGTGTCTCTTGTGAATTGGTATTTCTCAGTGATCTTGTTCTTACTATGCTCTTATCTATTGAAATGCAAAGAACTATAATAATGGCATAAACATTAACAGAAGTAGTGCATCATACCCAGATCCTTCATCTCAAATTTAGTAGTCAATGCTTGTTTGCATTCAACATTGAGTCTTTCTGAATCGGTGAGGAATAGGTCATCCACATATAGGACCAAGATTAAGCACTCGTGAGTTGTTATCAACAATATGATAATATAGGTTTGGATCAACGACACTCTTGCTGAAGCCAAAACTCATAAAGAATCCATCCATTTTCTCATACCAAGCACGAGGTGCTTGCTTTAGTCCATACAGGGCTTTCTTCAACCTACACACATGAGATTTCTCGTTGTGTATCACGAATCCTTCTGGCTGCTCGATATAAGCTTCTTCCTCAATCTTACCATCGAGAAAGGTTGTCTTTACATCCATCTGATGTAGTTTCCAACCCATGGATGCAGCTAGTGCAATGATAGTACGGATGGAAGTGTATCGGGCTACTGGAGCAAATGTCTCATCATAGTCAACTCCCTCTACTTGTGAGAATCCTCTGGCTACAAATCTCGCTTTGTATTTCTCGATATTTCCATCAATTGCATGCTTGATCTTATAGATCCACTTGGAAGTCACTACAGACTTCCCTTCTGGTCTCGGAACAATATCCCATACATCATTCTTCAAGATAGACTGATATTCTTCTGTCATGGCATCTTGCCATACTTGCTTACTTGTCGCTTCTCCATGACAAGAAGGCTCAGAATCAATGATGTGGCTCATGGCTGAAAAGTAGCTCGAAAATCTCTTTGGTCTCTTGCTCTCTCGGGATGTGCCTTGAGGGGCTGCATGTCCCTCTGCCTCCTGTAGAGTTTGTCGAGCCTAGGTAGGCCTTTTATGCCCTACTGCAATATCTCTGGGGATATCAACTGGAGCAACTATATCAGCTGGAACAACTGGATCAACTGGAATAATGTCCGTCTCCCTTTGAACTGCTGAAGGGGGAGAAGGTACGGTCTCATTGTCGATCTCCATCTAAGATTCTCTGGATCTTTGAAAGGCTATCTCTTCTTCAAAGACAACATCTCTGCTTATCTCAATCTGTCTCTGACCAGGGATGTAGATCCGATATGTCTTCGAAGATTCACTGTATCCCATAAATGTACCCTTTCTCCCTGAAGGGTCTAGTTTGGATCTCTTCTCTTTGGATACATGAAAATATACTGGGCACCCAAATATCCTGAAGTGTCCAATCTCAGGCTTCACTCCGGTGAAGTCTTCTTCGGGTGTTATGTTCTTCAAAATCTGGTGAGGATTCCTGTTTTGAACATATATTGCTGTCATGCATGCTTTTGCCCACAGAGTCATAGGTAGACTCTGATCATGTGTCATCGCTTTGGTTGCCTCGATGATGGTTCTGTTCTTCCTCTCTGCAACCCCATTTTGCCGAGGGTTGTAAGGAACTATGTACTCCCTCTTGATCCCTGCTTCAATACATAAATTGGTGAAATGCTTTGAATTCTCAAAATTTTGCATTCTCAACCTGAGCTTTGAATTCTTGAAATTTTGCAAGGACTCCATCCTTGTTCTTCAGGAAGTAAATCCAAATTTTTCGAGAGTGATCATCTATGAAGAGTACATAGTACAAATATCCATTCAGGGACGCAACAATCATTGGCCCACACACATCTGAATGTATCAAGTCCAAGATTTCCTTGGATCTATTGTCACTGCTCAAGAAGGACCCTTTGACATTCTTGCCAAGAGCAGAACCTTTGCAAACACCTTTATGCTGAATCTGTATCTCTGGAAGGCCTGTTAGCATTTTCCCTATAGCTGGGAGAGCTCTATAATGGATGTGAGTAAGTTTGCTATGCCATAGCTCACTCAAGTTGATAGTATCATGTAATAGGGCCTGGACTGGTCTAATGGTCAATCTGTATAAGCTGCTTTCTCGAACACCAATTACTTTGGCAGAATTTATATGTGAGTCCTTGTGCCATGCAAGAACTTTTCCTTTAGAAAAGGTGACCTTGTAGCCTTTGTCTTCTAAGGCATAAATGGAGACAAGGTTCCTCTTCATCCCAGGTACATATAGTAGTTCACTTAGCTGAAGATGCATGTCAGAATCTAGTTGGAAGGTAGAAGTTCCAACCCCTTTCACATTATATCTGGCATCGTCTCCAAGGACATGTAGATTGGTCTCTTTCTCAACAAGAATAGTCAGGTGATCTCTAAAACCGGTCATGTGCCTGGAGGCACCACTGTCAATTAACCAACTATCATCATTAGTAGGAACCATACCTGAGAGTGCTGAAATGAATAAGGCTTCTTCTTTGATGTCTTCATCTCTCTGAAGTATTGGCTTCCAGGAACTGTATTTGCTTAATCCATCAAGCTTATCTTCCATCATAGTTCTGTTCATCATATTTTAGATTCTTCACAAACCCTTGCCAACTGAGCTAGAAAACCTAACGGCTAGGCTAGGCTAGCAATCTTAGGTTTTGTTGGGCTTATGATTGCCAACAATAAGCCTTGAAATTCAGAAGAACAATGGTGAGCTGCAGAAACCCTAATTCTGAAATTTCTGCAGAAAATTGCGAAACCCTAGGGCCAAAAATCCAAAATGCTCGGAAATGCAATCTGAAGCTTGCTGGAGGTGCGCCGAGGGAGGCTGTACACTCCCATTCAATTTTTAGCCCCAACATTCAAGTTTAAGGTGCTGAAATACCTCAGAAAAGGAGGGCCATACGAATTTTCTGGAAACCCTAGGAGGGCCGTATGGTTCTGCAGAAGTGAGAGGATGACTGGTAGATGCTTGTGCAATGGGTTCTTCAAGACCTATGCTCTGATAACATGTTGAATTTTCACTATGCTAGGCTCAAGCATGAGGTTTAATTCATTTTTAGCATTTACTTGAACCGTATACACATGCAACTACACCATTAACAATTGCTGCAATAACCAAGATCACAAGAAGAAATACCACGCACAAGAACACAAGAAATATCCTGGGAAACCCTTCTTAACAAGGGAAGAAAACCCAACAATCCTTTGCTATATTCTCAAGAGAAAGACCTCCCACACTATAGACCTAGCACACAAAAGGGTGCTCTCAAAAACCAAGAAGGCTAGCGCCCAAGAGAGGTGCGCACTTCAGCCTTAGAACATGTACTTGCTGAAATTTCCAAAATCACATGTTTGTTGTATTTCCTCAATGAGGAAATCACCTTTATTTATATTAGACTGGACACATCAAAAGTGGTGTCTATTGGCACAACATGGCCGACCTCAATAACTCAGAATATAATTAATAATTACCATATTAATTATCTTTCACTTTATGGTGGGGCCGACCTGTACCCTTTACATCACAATTAGGGTTACATGTAAATCTAACTCTTAGACAATATAGCAAGGGATCTCACACACCCACTAGTGCTCAACCACTAGGGGCACGTCCACTTGTGCTCAGCCACAGGGACGTCCAACTCAATAGATCTCTATCTCACTGAGTCTCATAGGAGAATCATCTGGACACACACTCACTAGTGCTCAACAACTAGGATCACGTCCACCTGTGCTCAGCCACAGGGACGTCCTACTCAATAGATCTCTATCTCACCGAGTCTCACAGGAGAAACATCTGGAGTACCACATCGTCTCTACTCTCTGCAAGGAGGAGAACAGTAAACCCATCACATGGGCTCCTTCACCCCTCACAGGGGTACACATCGTTTCATCTCAAACGACACACCCATCTCATGGGCATCTTCCATACACAGGGGCACACAACGTTCCATCTCAGTCTTCGAGAGAAACGACACACCCATCTCATGGGCATCTTCCCCACACAGGGGCACACAACGTTCCATCTCCATCTCAGAGAGGAATGACACACCCATCTCATGGGTACACCCAACTCATGGGCTCTCTCACGGGCCGACTCACTCAGTTTGTGTCCTAGAGGATGTCTCACGCAGCTGTAATCATCAATAAATAGAAGAGGAAGTGCTCCTTCGTCTCAGTTTCCTAAAGATGCAGAATGGGCATATCTTGTCTCCTTGTGTGATATATGTGTTGAAGTTTGAGTATCTTCGAAAGATATTATTATTATATTTATCCAAGACAAAACCCTAAAGAACATTGTTATATTATATTTGTTAAGTTGGTCCTATTGTTCCTTTGTAAAAGTCGTCCCTATTGTGCCTTGACAAGTCAAATGTAAAATATAAGGGTAAAGTGGACAGGTTGGCTCTGACCTAATTCTGGGCAGTCCAATTACTATTTATAAGAGGCCTAGCGCCTCATTTGGAGACACACACAACAAACTCTCTTATACAGTGCGCAAGTCTTAGAGTGATGCAACTACCAGGAGTGACGCAACTACAAGGAGTGACGCAGCTACAAAGGAGGAAGTGTCTCGGTATAGGGTTTTGGTTATCTGGTGAAGGACTATCTTGGTCTAGTGGTGCGCTACTTTGTTCTAGTTAGGGTTTTTGATGGATCTTCTGTTTTGGTGAGATCTCTCTTGAGAGAGACATTGTACTTGTTGAAGAATCTATATTAAAGAAGCTTTGTTGGGTTTTCTCCCCCACGAGGATTTCCCAGGATAAATCTTGTGTATACTATGGATGTCTTTCTTTCAGTGATCCTTATGCATGCATTTATTGTTTTAATAGACTAAAGTTAAAGAATACTACACACACTTAACTGCTTAAGAAGAATTTTAACATGGTTTCAGAGCGGGCCTGAAAGATGCCATTTGCACGGTATAGAAGAGCTCGCTGGGGAAACTAAGACCATAGGGATACTCCCCTAACCCTAACGCATCTTTCCTTGGGATTAGATTCTCAGTTTGACGGAGTTTTGTAAAATGCAACTGGTGCTGCAACTGCCTGCAATTGCACAAATCCTAGGAGGGGTTTTCACCCACTTTTTGAAGGACGCTGGTCAAAGTAAGACCACTAAGGAACTTGCCTTAGGAGGGTGCACCTATCCCTCAGAGCAGAATTCAAAAATTCATATTTTGAAAAATTAGGGTTTCCTCATAAACCCTAGTCTTGGCAGTTGCAGAATTGAAGCTGGAACTGATCAAATTGGCATAACACTCTCTGGTAAGTACAAAACCTTTCTTTGAAAAGTTTTATCTCTTTATTGTATTGTTCAAGCACAGATGACACCCAGTAGCAAGCCAGATGAGAAGCTTGAAGGCGCTAATAACTTCCGAGCCTTGAAGTACATAGTGATGCTCATTCTAGAAGAGAATGATCTAGAAGATTTTGTAATATAAGAAGTTCCATAACCTAATGAAGATGAGGCCAAGGCAAAGTACAAGAAGAAGCTAGTGAAGGTGAAGAGAAACATTGCTGATTCCATCAAGGATCATTTGATCCCCCATGTCTCATCATTGGCAACTCCTAAGCAAATGTTTGATGCCTTATCACAATTGTATGAAGGCAAGAATATTAACCGGAAGATGACCTTGAGAACACAACTCAAGAATGTGAAGATGCAAAGTTCAGAAACTATCCAATCATACTTCACAAGAGTGTCTCCGATCAAAGAACAACTAGAAGCCATTGGAGACTCAATCGAAGAAGCCGATTTGGTGATGACTACATTGAATGGTCTCCCCAAATCTTGGGAATCATTCATTCAAGGTATATGTTCAAGAAGAAGGCTAACAAGGTTTAGCAGACTATGGGAAGATTGTACTCAGGAAGAAGCTAGATTGACAGCAAAAGAAGATAAGCTAGGTGATGAAGAAAATCAAGCCCTAGTAGCACATACCAGAAAAGGAAAGAGCAAGAAGGAAGTTCACTCACATAAGAAACCTCATGGATTACAAAAGACTCACAAGTTCACGAAAGATTTCTCAGAGTACAGATGCTTCATTTGTCAGAAGATGGGACACATTGCCATAAACTGTCCCAACTCCAAAGGTTAGGTCAGAAAAGGAAAGTATAAGAGACATCATGCTCATGCCGCAGAAGATGATGAACGTGATCATGAGAAAACCAAAGAAGAAGACTCAAGTGAGGAATATGTATTGTAATCTTATGAACATCTAGTTATATTTTGATCTGTTGAAGTTATTAGTAACATACTAATCTTTGGTCAAAGTTAAAGTTATAAGCTGACTCTAGTCAAAGTATTAGGTTGATTAAAGTTGAGATTTTCGAGTTTACTTGCATTATATTCCCTAACTCATATTTCTATCAAGAGAGCATATTGTCTTAGTACAGGGGACAGGTTGAAGAGAATACTTGTCATCTTGAGTGAAGGAGTCTCGGAAGAAAAACAACAACACCCATTCTTGAAGATAAGACTCCAGGTTTCAGGTTTGATTGATTAAATTGATTTCCAATTTGCACATGTCAAGTTTAATAATTGCTACGTTACAAGTAAACACTATAGTTGTGACAACAGTCATTGAAAGGTTCTATTATTGCTAGATACATTGAATACTTGGTAGCATGTGAGTACTATTGATATAAACACTTGTTGTACTTGTTTGCAAGATGAACTAACATCTCCTCTAGGAGATACTTCTTGTTTTGCTTCCCGACAGGTTACCATGGAGGAATGATTGATCACAACACTAGAAGAGTGTTGTTCTCATTTCCTATTATTATATTTCTTATTTTGGCTTTGGTTCCAGGCATGTCACAAGTGATAGTCCTGAAGGAGCTACTATGACGATTGTTCTCGCTATTGTTTTTATTATTAAGAGTATTATTCTTGTCTATTGTTTTTCCCTTGTTGTTCTTGTTCCGGGCAGGTCACAGGTGATAACTCTAAGGGAAGCTATAGTGACGGTTGCAGGAGGCAACATATTAAATGGTCTCTAGTTTGAGACATGGAGCAGACTATCGAGATAAAAAGTTGTATACACGACTATATACATCCATGTACCGAAGAAGAAGAAGACGAAGAAGGGTACTTTTTGCGAGATACAGAGTATCTCATTTGGAGATTGATTGTAAGGAGCATAAGGCTCCAAAGATGATCGAACAAATCCCTCTAGTGCAGTTGATCACTATTTAGATCACCAGGAAAAGACCAGCATGGTCCCGTGACACTTTGCAGGATGCAAAGACATATAGCATTGATGAGCCATATCATGAGGAGCAAATGGCTATGGAGATTATATATATATATATATAGACTCAGAGGGAGTCAAGCTTTAGAGGGAGCATGGAGACTCAGAGTGAGCTTAATCTCAGAGAGAGTCAGTGGTTTCGAGACTTTCATTCATAAAGTATTCTTCCTCAGATTCAGATGGCAAAAAGAGACGTCTTCCAGGACTGACAGACAGATGCCATAAGTTGAGGAGGCTAGATCTTAGCTTCAAAAACTTCTAGGAGATGTGAGATCTCCTGGGAAGATTCCCTTGTTTTAGTGACAGAGGAGGAAGCTAGTCGGAAGGACTAGGACATGGATTTTTCTTTGAGACCAGAAGAGAAGTCAACGGTGACTTCCAAGATTGATCAACCAGATCAAGCATGTTGTAGATAACAGTATAAAGATGTACAAAGCTTGACTTGTGGCCAGAAGATTCTCCCAACAAGAGGGAGAAGATTATGACGAGATACTTGCCCCAGTAATCATAAGAAGTGTACATAGAGCAACCACAAGATACATGAGAAGGAGTCTCATGTCTGCAGATTGAAGAAGGCTATGTACGGGCCTAAGCAGGCACCCGGGACATGATATGTCAGATCAGATAATTTCCTAATGAGCTTGGGCTTTACCAAGAGTAAAGCATATTCCAACCTATACTTCAAGGTTGTGGATGGTGGACCAGTGATACTACTGTTGTATGTGGATGAGTTGTTTCTAACAGGAGAAGATAAGCTCATCACTGAGAATAAGAGGAAGCTTGCTACAGAGTTCGAGATGAAAGACCTAGGCATGATGCACCACTTCTTAGGTCTAGAGGTATGGCAGAGATCGAGTGAGATTTTCCTTAACCAAGGAAAATATGCTGTTGAGATTTTGAAGAGTTTCAGAATGATGGATTGCAAGGCCATGCCTACAATGATGGTGACAAACTTGAAGTTGTTGAGCGATGCATCTTTAGAAACAATTGATGCCACCATGTATAGATAGATGATTGGTTCATTTGGATCACTCCTTGGTATGGTTGATAGATAATGTATATTGACCCCTCTTATGTTGTTCTAGTAGTGGCTATGGATGTATTAAATATATGTATGTATCGTCACACGCTTCTAGTGGGAGTGCCCTAGCTCATGGTGGTGTATTTATGGATTATTGCATGTTACTATGATGTATACCTCAATGCAAGAGGAGCACTACCCATTGCGCACACATGTTCATGCTGATTTGACTATCCAGTGACAATTTGACCACACTTTGATCACGTGGAGGCCTCTTTGCTTGAGTGCTTGGGTTTATTTGCATGTTTTCACATTTGAGATTGGTTTATGGATCTTGGATGAGGCTATTTCATAGGAGCACTCACCTCCTAGGCAGACATTTTGAGGCATTCATCCTATATATTGTTATTTTATTCTTGAGATGAG
Organism: Picea sitchensis; assembly: GCA_010110895.2. Classification (NCBI taxonomy): domain Eukaryota; kingdom Viridiplantae; phylum Streptophyta; class Pinopsida; order Pinales; family Pinaceae; genus Picea; species Picea sitchensis. The sequence goes on along the minus strand of SNQJ01S0058297.1, from coordinate 1,699 downwards.
GTCATTATCTTGTTCTTGGAGGTGGTTGAGGTTTTGTTGACCCAACACATGGACTATAGCATTATTTTATTGATGGTTGACACTCTCTCCCTTAGATCCATCTACTAGCACACTTTTTGATGAGGTCGTTACACATGAGAATGGGATGCATTGCCTTTAATGCCATACATGCCACTTGGAGAGTCTTTATTTTATTGATGGTTGACACTTTCTCCCTTGGATCCATCTACTAGCACACTTTTTGATGAGGTGGTTACACATGAGAATGGGACACATTGCCTTTAGTGCCATACATGCCACTTGGAGAGCCTTTTTTTACACATATCATATCATTTTGATTGGGATGTTTCTCTTGGGAGACCACACGTGCTACTCTCCCACACACATGGCACGATTACGATTATTTTGGTGATGTGACTTGGTCTTGGACGAGATTGAGGGATGGCCCTCATATTTTACCATTTATCACACACATGTGGAGGCTAGTAGGCTCAAGACCTAGCTGTTTTTTCTATTTTGAGCATGGATAACTATCTACCTTGTGGAGCGCACCAGCTAGAGGATTATTTTATCATTTCTTGGGAGCATTGAATTGGTTTATTACTATTCTATTGAGGCGTCCCACTCTCTAGATCTCTCTCATGTTTGGAAATGTGTACATGTGGCCTAGCCACTAATTTTTTTATTTTTAGTTTGACTTGTCCATGGAGTTAGTTGACTAGATATTATTTGTTTATGTTTCCTAGATTAGATCTAGGGTTTTAGTATGCATAATAATATTTTATTGAGGAGGTTTTGACTCTTGAGCCTAAGAAACTACATATAAGAAAGGCTCCTCCTATTGTAATGGTTGTTGATACTTTGGAGAAACACTAGAGATAGTTGATTGGGTTTTGTTGGAGTTATTTGGCACTTGTTTTGGAGCTTTATTGTTGAAGATCTATGGTAGATTTCTTGCATCACGTTTGTTAATGAAGGGCTGGAAAAATGGGTAATGCTGTTTCTATTGAAAGAGTGTAATTGTGATTGATTCTCCTCTAATGCTGTTCCTTTTGAAAGAGTGTAATAGTGATTGATTCTCTGCACCACTTTCCTTTTTGATAGAGATTATGCTGACTCCTCCACCACCCGCCTTAAAGAGTTGCTCCCCCCCATTTCCCATTTTAGATCTTTGGACACGACCATAGCCAAATATGAGATACTCTCCAAGGTTCTTGAGGCGACAACCCTTGACTCCTATCCCCACTCTACTTGTTAGCACACCCATAAGCCCACCTCTAGTTCCCGCCCCATGAATCGTTGGTTCAACGATGACTGCAAATTCCTCCATAAGAAGCTCCGTTTCACCCTCACACACGACCCCTCATCCTCCCTCGGTCTTCGTAAAACCTACCGTAAACTCCTTCGTCACAAAAAACAAACGTTCCTCTCCCAAAGGAGGCGTGAACTTTGCACAACCCTCTGCCACTCCCCAAAAGCATTCTGGCGTGCCCTTTTTCCTGGACATCGAGCCATCTCATCCGACCTAGACCCCCAAGCCATGTTCTCCCACACAACTTCCCTTTACGACATTCCTGGGCAACCTGTTAAATTTACATGCAGCAGCGAGAGCCATTCTCCTGGAGGATGGCTAAGACCCTAGACAAGATCTAGGGCCCCCAGTGCACTCCTGGGGTATGTGGTCTGGGACCAAATTGAT
>SNQJ01S0058296.1:17594-34785 GCA_010110895.2 Picea sitchensis | reverse complement strand
ATTTATAACCTATATGGGAAGGTATATAATAATTCCATAAAATTCATTACCAAATCAAATTCTAAATGCAATAGAAAGACCAATTCTATTGCAATCACAATAGGTGCACATGGATCCACTTCTTAATGAAGCTCTATAGAAAGACAAATTCAATGCAATGATAGTAGGGTGCATATTGATACTTTGTTTGGGTAAATTCGAGTAGTGAATGAAAAATGATACCTTGCCAATGCAATAACATGATAGGTAATTAATAGGTTGCTTGTTCTTGGTAATTTATTCATGCAGTGTCATCAATTTTTCCCTTTTGTAGGTTAATCTCATTATAAAAGTGAAGGACTCACTCTGTTATGCGCTTAGAGTCATATGGTTATGTCCTTTTGTTGGTATTGTGTAAGGAATTGTTGTGCTAATATACCTTACCTCTTGTATTACAGAATTGTTAGAAATCTCAATATCCAAACACCATGTCAGATCAGAAATAATTCAAAATAATATCTGGGTGTGACCAACTTAAGGGCATGTAATATGTGCTATGTTGAAGTGATGCAATTTGGTTTTGCAAAGTGTAATTAGCATTGCCAGAAATCCCCATAGTAATATAATCCATCCTTGAAATGGTGAAAACAGTGAGAATCTCTTAAAATAATTTCTCCCCTAACAATCATGGCAATGATCTTAGTGCCAGAATTATAGTCACCACATGCACGAAGGTTATTTTTTTCTGATCAGGACAGGGGTCCTAGGGATAGTATTGATAAGCCCAAAAGCAATAGACAACTTATCACTATGAATTCCCATGGTTATGTTCTTTTATTCATCCTCCACATCATGCAACACAAAATTTGTGCTGGGCACATACCCTACCTCCTTCATCTTCCTAACCAAATATCCAACATTGCATAAATTTTCTCTGATTGAGGGTGTACTCTATCTCCCACAAAGAATATGGATCTTGTTATTTATCTCAATCAAGTATCATCCTGGAATATTTTTTTTAATCCCGTCCTTTCATTTCTTTTCTCACCTTTGTTACATCATCCCATCTGCCAACATCAACGTATATGTTCGAAAGTAGCACATACAAACCAGAAATTTGTGGATCCAATTCAAAAATGTGCTCTGCAACCCACTTTCCTAGCTCCACAGTGCCATGAATTTTGGAAGATCCGAGAAAAACATGCCAAACACTAGCAGTTGGTTCTATTGGCATATTGTTAACAAGCTACTCTACCTTGTCTGGATACCCAGAGTGGCCAAGAAGGTCTACCATGAAAGCATAGTTCCAGTAGTATGCATTGATGGAAGTAGATCGTGGGAACTAGTGGGTGAAATAATGATGAGTTGTAAATTGTTGTAAAACTGCTCATAAAACACTGCCCACTAAAATCTCACTGCAACAAGAGATACATCAATTTAGAATCCATCAAACACTTCCCACTAAAATCTCACCCGAAAGCAGAATCAACTCACTGATGATAAATTTCCCACTGAAATACTACATGTTTTCTTTCCCATGCTTTACCTCTCTGTTCTCACCAATAGAGACTACCACAACTGGGTAAACTCATTGGACAAAACACATCATAAAATTCAATACTGGAGCATAAATATTGAACAATAAAAAGGCAAATTTCTTACATTATCATCACCAACCGAAAAATGTTTGGATGCAGAGAAATTTATGTGATTTCTTTCTTCAAAACCAAGCTATGTTGTCATTCATTTTCTTTATAATTTCTTTTGGTGAGATGTATCCTTCAACAAGATTTACCATACACATCAAGAAGGGAACTTCTTGCAAAAATATTGGAAGGAAATATGCTTCTAATTATGTCTTCCTGGGATTCTTTACCCAATTGTAGAGACACCATATTCGCATATGCATAGGTGTTATAGGAATCCACACTGAACACTCCACGTATTCATCAATATTGTAGGACTCTTCTCCTAGATGATTTAAACTAAAGAATGACCAGACTAGTTGAAATCCAAGAGGTTTTTTTTTCACATGGCCATAACTATTGTTGACTGCCATCACAACTTGGGATGGAGGCACAAATCCCAATGTAACACAGTCACCTATAATAACATGATTCTCCAAATATATATATGCTAATTAGAACCATTTCCTCTTTTATCAATCCAAATTATATCAAAATGTATGCAACGAGATAAGGCATTTGCACTTCCAAATTGCAATGATGCAACTATTTCATCTTGCAACTGAAGAAATAATCATAGAACACTCATAGAAAGATGAACATAAATATTTTTTGTCATAACCGAAACACTAGTATTATCCTGAACACATGTATATTATCCTGATATATCCACTAAATCAAGCATCGCAATACCATGACCACTTTCAATAGTAAGGCATTTAACAATTGCATAAATACATCTGTCATTTTCTTTTGCAGCATACGTTAAACTTAGATATTATATTTGATCCACTTTCATCTTGATTTTGTAGGGGTTTCCAATGCACTCCCACTTTGTATTACACATCTACAAGAGCATTCCCCACAATGAAATCACACTCAAACCCTCTTTTTGTAATCTCCTCGTGCATATCCTTACCCAGTTCTAGTGTCGAAAATTTGCCACAAGCCCGTAAACTGTGGAGAACATGAATCCGTCGAGTTCCATACCTATAGACACCATCTGTTGATATGATGCCAATGCTTCCGCAGCAAGCCCATGTCTTCTATAAACTACAATCAGCATGGTCCATGAGAATATAGTTCATTCAGGTATTTTGTCAAACATATGGCATGCATTCCCTAAACAACCACATGAAACAACTAGATCATGAACGTACATACCGTCTTCTAGAGATAGCATGTCGCTGCATGCATTGAGATCACAAGGGAACATAAAATGGTCTGGATTTATGCCATGTTTGAGAATTTGGTGGTAAAGTCTGAGGGTTTCTTCAAACATACCATTCTTTGTATATCCTCTTAGGATTGCATTCCATCAAAATACATTTATATTGGATATTTTTTCAAACAGTGTGTGTGCATCAACCATATTGTTGCAAGTAACATACATGTTTATGGTACTTAAGAATTTATTAGGCTGAAGCCCAGTTGAGAACACATGGGTATGGAGTAATTTTCCCTTTGAAAGGGCCCTGTTATCTCTGCATACCTATGCAAGAGCAACATATGTATGGATGTCAATATGTATGTTTGTCGCTTTCAAAGTGTCTAGTGCTTCTGTTGGTCATCCTTGTGTGCATAGTCCGGTAATCTCTGCCTCAATTCCACTTCTATTTATGTGATTATGAATCTCCCTACCCAATTCCAAATCCAACATGCTGGCACATGCCTTAAGCACAAAAGTAAAAGTGAATTTATCTGCTTGTACGCTAGCCAACTTCTGCCAATTCCTTCACATAGCCACATGCATCCAGTAGTGAAGTGTACATGGTGTCATCAACCAAAATGCCTCGTTTAGATGCATTAAAGCCAATAACATGGACTTCTAAAAGAGCTCAATATTTAATTTACTACCGAGGTAAGGTGGTGTTTTTTGTTTACCTTACAATTTTTTGTAAAGCGATAATTTTTTTAAGTGATTAAATAACGAAGTTGGTTATGAAACTTTGTTATATTAATTTAATAAGTGTTATTATACCTACTGCCTCATCGACAGGATACATAACATTCTCTATGCCCCTTTGACTGCCTAATACTTTCCATTTGACCATAAATTTTTGCAAGATTTATAAAGTAATACATAAGAATATTTTATTTTTTATTTTTTCAAAATATTTAAAATTATTTATTTGACATTCTATTGGCCATTTAAATTGGGGTTTTACTGCTGCAATGATGACATTACTCTTGGAATTGATGAAATTATTTATTAAATATTGTAAGTTGTTTGTTCGTGGAATTGATGAAATTACTTATGAAACCTGTTTTAATTAACAGTGTAAATGGTGGAGGAAGTACGATTAAATCTATGTGGCCTTGAGAGAAAAATGCGGGTTGTATTAAATCATACATGCTCAACATAACTCTAGCATTAATTGATCATCTACTAGAATCTCTTGAGGTAAATCTAGTGTTAATTAATCAAATTTTGTTTGGTATGAGATTTGATGAGTGGGTGGATTATGGCATTTCTATATCTATTTCGGACGGGCGAGATATTTCTATTTCATCTCGATCTCGGTAGGGAAGTTGTAAATTAGTTAGCCTATAATTGTTCAACGACCCAACATCCATGATCCGCTAATTATTGACACCCTCGGTTTGATATCATTTACAAATAATCATTTGGCCTCCTTGGAGGAGCGTTGACTGAATATGACGAAAAAATCGGTTGTCTCTGATGGTTCTGATAGATACCTGATTCTCTAGGTGACTATGTCTAGATATGGCCTGTTATCACATAAACTTGTCAAACCTTAAGGTTTTGTGGTTTATACCTAAGTCTGTATTTTTTTCTTGTCTCTTCTCCTTTTGCAGACCTGATTGTAAGTTTTTCTTCTCGGCTAGTAGTTTTTCTTTTGTCTGCCTTCGTCTGTTTGATTGACCTATTTTCTCTAAGACCAATCACTTCTCTCTTGAACTTTGTCACTAGTCTCCCTATTTTCCCAGCCCACAGCCAATTGTCCAGATTCTTGATCGTGCAGGCCACAACCATGGACACAAAGGGCGACATACAAAGCAACCCATTTTGGGCTTAAAAGCAACATGCAATTTTAATCTTTCAGCGGGGGAGATTCTAGGAGAAATTCAAATTAGTGGCTCATGGGCATTTGGAAGTTCAAATTCGTGCAAAGTATAGCACCAAAGTAGAAGGAAAAATTATTTTGAGATTTGATTTCCCCGAAGTCTAGAGACCCGGAGTGGATCTCAGTCGTCCAAATCCAGGAGCCACACATCATCAGATATATGACTTCAAGTAAAATCCTTGGGAAAAATGAAGTTTGAGTTTTGATTCTCTGGGAGCTCGGAGACCCGGAGTGGACCTCGACCATCCATTCAAGAAGATATGTGTCATCAGATCCATGGCTCCAGGTAAAATCACTTGGAATCCCAGATTTGAGTTTTGATTCTCCCGGAGCCTGGAGACCCGGAGTGGATCTCGATCATCCAATTCAAAGAGCCACATGTCACCAGATCCATAGCTCCGGGTAAAATCACAACACGTAAACATGAGATATTCCCTGAGCCCTGGAGAGCCAAATGCATATCAACTATCAACACAGACATGTGACACCCTTATGGTTTTGACATGTGGCACTCTTTTCAAGTATTCTCAGACACGCCTCCATCCTATTTTCAAGTGACACATGTTACCTCTCTGTCCACAACACATCAACATGGTGACATCTATCCTCCACGTCAGATCATCCTCTGTGAGGTGTTATTGTTCAACGTCAAAAGTAGCGCCCCACCCCAAAGCACACTTTTGGTAGATCCTAAAGTTGGTGGGTGACTAGGTTTGGTGGTGTTGCCAAATCTAGCCAGTGCGCTCAGATCTCAGATAGTGACCAGATCAACGGCCACAATCTATTGCAGGGAGGTAACATGCTCGGGCGATATTTTTCTTGAGCAACCCCACAATGGAAACCATGGTATGGAAAAAATACTACGTGGCTAAATGTGATGGATTGTGGGCCCAAAAGAAGTCTGAACCAAAACCACCTCTGATCATCCCTGTAATTTCATGTTTATATGGCATCCTATCTAAGAGTAGCAAGTGCTCGTACCCCTGAGCATTAATTCTCCTTCAATATCCAAGGAAAAGCAGTTAATGGAAGGTAGTTTTGGTGGTTGAAACCTCGGCTCACCCCATAAATGGAAGGCATGGAAGGCCCGACTGTGGGGACTGAATCGTCAGCCCGCGGTACCCCTGTGAGAACATTTCCCTGTAGACCCATGTTGATCTTAGATCGCGTCTCACAAAGGGATGCATGTTCAGTTTGACAGAAGAAGTCATCGATGCAAATCTTTGATTGTAGTGATCATATCACACTCCTGATAGTCGGGGACTTTTCTGAGTATAAGTAGATAATTTTTACATTTTGTTAAGGTCGTCCACTGGTTGAGCAGAGCTCCCTATTTTGTAATGTTTTTGATGCTAGAACTACTCTCTGGTTATGTATCAGATTTGAGACTTTAAGATTAATAGAGGTCGGCCTCTTTTCATCTCCTTGTAAAAAACTATGCTAAAACACTCAGGCATGGAGGATCCAGACGAGGGTTGGTATGCTGTTGTAATGTAGATTTGATTGCAGCAGTATAGCGACTAGTTTTAGTCAGCTTCCTTGTGATCTTTTTCCCTCTTACACTGAATGGCTCGGGCATGGAGGATCCAACTGATTTGTTGTAGCTGCATGGTGATGTAGGTTTGATCATTGTGATGTTCTGACTATGTTGTTTGGACATATTTCAGTGTCTGAAACTTGATCTTAAGAGTTATTGTGAGTTTGCATTTTTCTTCTCCAAGTTGATTGAAGACCTGATGCCCATAGCATTCTTGTCCACCTTTCTCACTAATTCTTCCCTCTTCTCACACTTAAACTCAATTCACTAACTGAATTTATTTGTGGCCCTCACTTCCCTATACATTTCTTGTCCAGTTCTGTGTTGAACATCATTCATATATTAAGTTTTGTCCATTGACCTCCACTCATATAAACCAAAAATCCAAAAAACACTTTGATGGGTACTGGGCTTATCCTCTCGCAATTTGAGGGTGAATCTCAGTGCTAACATTCATGACGCCATTGTTGGGGATGAATTGAAGATTTTCCCTGTGATTGAACGACAAAGCTTACTAGTTTTGAAGGTGCATCAGATCTTAGTACATCAGAGATTGCAATTGTGCACCTGGAGACTCCATTGATGCAAATCCATTGGCAAGTCCACTATTTTAGTTGTGGCTTCTAGAGGAAAACACACAAGGTCTACTCTAAAGATACCTCTAGCAACACCTGAAGATGACCCAAAGAAAATTATCAAAAAGGGAAAGGCCCTCTGAGAAAGTAGTTATACTATTGAACTAGGTATTTCTGATGATTTTCATTATCCTCTTGTAGAAACTCCGATATCTGTTTCTTGTTTTCCTATTATACCATCTGTTGGAGTTTCTCAAATTTTAAAGTTTGGGAGTGTTCCTGTTGAGTTTTCTCCTCCTGGTTTCGAATTGGAAGGAGAAAGATTTGTCACTCCTATTTCCCCCGAGGTTGTACCTTGGTCTACACCCCATACTTTGGAAGATTTTCGCACTCCAGGTTTTATTACTCCTCCTCCTGTTGGAGTTACTAATTTTGAATAAAGGGAAACCTATGTTCCCTCTAGCCCCGAGGCCTTTTCTCCAGATCCTCAGTTGTTTCCCTTTATTCCCAGAAGCACACCTCCAATCTCCCCTGTATGAACTCCATATCCTCCTGGTTCTCCTCCAGTTCATGTCCAAATGGCAAGTGCTAATCCTCCTAGGAACAATATGGTTGATATATTAGCTTCTAGATACGCCCCTCTAGTCTTACCTCAGCCTATGAATTCTCTTCCAGCGACAAAATACCTTAAGTATATGCCTTAGTTCACAGGGGACGGAGACACGACGAAATAAGAGCTCCTTTCATCCTTTTATAGATTCACATAGATTCAAGCCGTTGAGAATGAAGATGTGTGGATTAGAGTTTTTGTACAAAGCCTCGATGGTGATGCCAAGGAATGGTTTAAGGAATTTCCTCCTGGATATATTGACGGGATTGCTGCTCTGGATGATGCATTCTTAAGGAATCGGGGGAATAAAAAAGATCTCCCTTATTATATTACAGAATTTGGGGAACTTAAGAGAGAGGATGAGGAATCATTTTTAGACTCATCGAAGAGATTTAATAAAATGTTTAAAAGGATTCCAACCGAAGTTAAGCCTACATAAATCTATGCCAAAATGACTTATGCTAATTCTTCCCAACCTGAATTTTGCCTACTATTGAGAGAAAGAAGAGCTACCTCTTTGGCTCATATGGAAGATGCATCCCTTGAAGTAGAATCCAATATATTGGCAGCTGACAAAATTAGGGGTAAAGCTAACAGTGACAAGGGAAAAGGTAGGTATGATACTCCGACTTCTAGTTCCTCTGTTGCCCCCCCTCAAACAGATGAAACAACCAAGCTACTAAAATCACTTTCTTTTAGAATGGAAAAGATCGAATTAGAAGGAAAGTATAATTACAGGAATCCCCAAAATGTTGATAACAGAGGTAACTATAGGAGGCCTGACAATACTCAGATTATCCAAAGAGACTAGAGTAATAGAGATAGAGATGATAAAAAAATCCAAGCCCCTCTCCAAAATAATCTTGTTATTGATGAAGAAGAAGGGGATGAAGACCTTGATCCCGAAATCCACTGTCTTGGGGGCACCTCCTCTTTTCCTCACTTAACTCAGTCTAGATACGAGGAATATCTAATGGACGTTCAACTGAATGAGATGAGAAAAGGGGATAAGGCCAATGGAAGCCCAAATATATATAACCTCAGTTCCAAGAAGAAAGAAGGAAATACCAATTCTCCTGAGTAGCCTACCAGAGAAGAGGAGCTTGCTGAATATGTAGAAGATGACAACAAGGGTAAGAAAGTTTGAACCCCCTCTCAAGTGGTCATAACTCATGTCCCAAAAGTGAAATAAATCCTAAATCCTACATCCCCTTTTAATTTTAGCATGAGGTTCAGAAGATTAGGGTCCGTGTACCCCTCTCAGAGCTGGTCAAGCATGAAGATTTCAAAGAAGCCTCTCTAAGCTATTGATGCCTGAACCCACAATTCATCCCACAGACTCAGTCAATTTGCAAGGTGAAAATCCAGTTGTCATATTAGGACCTTTGGTAGAAGATAGAGATGATTCCTCTCCTCCCTTCTACACTTCATTGAATGTCCATGATAAGGTGTTGCATAACTTCTTGATGAATTCAGGAGCATTCCACAATCTTATGCCTAAGATTGTCATGGAAGAAATCAGGTTGGAAGCTACAAAAACCTACCATGACCTGTATTCTTTTGATTCCAGGAAGGTGAAGTGCCTTGGGGTTATCAAAGACCTGGTTGTGTCCCTGTTCCAACTGCCAATGAAGAGTGTAGTCATGGATATCATAGTGGTTGATTTCCCCCCTAAGTTCGGGATGCTCCAATCTAGATCTTGGATAAAGAGACTAGGGAAAACCTTGCAGATGGAACTTTCATATGCCATCATTCCTTTGTTCAGGGTTGGACAAAGGAGACTTTATAGGGAAGTGAAACTCGCGTACATCATCAGTGATGAAGAAAAACCCACCAATCATCCTATCTTTGCACTTGACACTGATTTGGGGTCTAGTTTTTTACTGCTCACTGATACTCCCGAGCCTCCCCTTGAACTGAGAAAGAAATCTGTTACTTTTCATTAAGATTCTCCTCCATCTACTTCTGTGTGGAAGATGTTCCTCGATGGAGCCTCTTCTAGGAAAGGGGTTGGTGCTGGAGTGGTTTTTGTGTCGCCTTGTCAAGAAACTGTATCTCTATCCTACAAATTGGAATTTGAAGCTACAAATAATGTGGCAGAGTATGAAGCTCTTGTTTTGGTCTTAAGGGTTGCAAAAGACATGGGGATCAAGGAAATATCTATGTTAGGGGATGCATAATTGATTGTTAATCAAATTAAAAATCTTTATCAAGCTAAACATCCCAGGCTTAGATCTTATAGAAATGAAGTAGGAGATTTAATTGATAGTTTCTTCTTAGATTTCAACATTTCATTCATCCCAAGAAAGAAGAATACAATGGTTGATTCTTTGGTTGTCTCAACAAGTAATTTCATAGTCCCCCTATCACCCAAGCTCAGGTATGATATAGAAGTAAAATACAGGCCCTCTATACCTGACAATGTCAAGCATTGGAAGGTGTTTGAGGATGATATTGATATCAAAAGGTTCCTGGACATTGTTGAGGAATTTTCAGCATTTCATATAGATCAAGACCCTAATTCTGAAGATGAGCTTCACGCTGATGTATTTTTGAAGAAAATTGCTAATCATCATATTGTGTAGTTGCCTAGCAATCACATTCCGAAGGGACTGGTCCCTTTGGAAAGGATATTTGACAGTAATGATGTGGCAGTAAAATCTAAGAGGCCAGTTGAGGATGTTGAGATATCTGAGTGCAACATTGGTACAGAGGACAATCCAAAGTTTGTCAAGTTGTCAAGCATCTTGTCAAGGGAGCAAAGGTTCGAGTATGTTAAGCTATTAAAGAAATTTACTGATGTGTTTTCCTGGACTTATGAGGAACTTAGAACATATGACATCAGCATTATTGAGCACAAGATTCCACAGAAAGAATAAGCTAAACCATTTAGGAAGAAGTTAAGACAGATAAATCCTATGTTATTTCCTATCATGGAGAGAGAGGTGAAGAAGATTTTGGATGCTCAGATTATTGTGCCATTGAGATATTCTGAGTGGGTGGAAAATTTGGTCCCACTAAGAAAGAAAAGTGAAGAAATCAGACTCTATGTCAATTTTAGAAACATGAACATGAGCTCAAAGAAAGACAACTACCATTTTCCAAAGATGGAATACATATTACAAAGGGTAATTGGTGCATCTAGGATGTCCATGATCGATGGTTTTTCTAGCTACAATCAGATCTCTATCTTTCCTGAAGATAGAGAAAAGACAAACTTCACCACTCTTTGGGGTACCTTCATGTATGCGAAGATGCCCTTTGGGTTGATGAACGCAGGGGCGACCTTTCAGTGAGCTATGGATATAGCTTTCATCGGAGAAAAAGAAAAATTTGTGGACATCTATCTAGATGATGTCACAGTTTTCTCCAGTTTTGATGTAGAGAATTGTGAGCATTTGAAAAGGGTTTTCTTAAAATGCAGGAAGTTTGGTATCTCCTTAAACCCCAAGAAATCATTATTTTCCATGAAAGAGGGGAAATTACTGGGGCATTCTGCTGAGGGAGAAATAATTTATCCCAGCAAGGTGGAAGTGATCCAAACTTTGTCACTCCCTAGGTCTAGGAAAGAAATCCAGTCCTTCCTGAGAAAGATTAATTTTTTGAGGAGGTTTGTTTCCAATTTTTCTAAATTGGTAAAGCTTATAACAACCATGTTGAAGAAGGGAAATGAAGTTAAGTGGACTAATGAGTCTCGAAATTCTTTTGATCAAATAAAGAAAGCCTTGAATGAAGCACCTGTGCTTATCAGTCCTGATTACTCAAAGTATTTCCTCATTTTTTCATTTTCTTCGTTTGATACATTAACAGTTGTTTTGTTGCAGAAGAATGTTGAGGGGTTGGAGCAACGTATTTCCTTTTTCAGCCGGGTATTAAGGGACACTGAGGTAAAATATGACATCACGGAGAAGCAGGTCTATGCTTTGGTAAAGGCTCTCAAAGCTTTCAGAGTCTATGTGTTGCACTCAAATGTTATTGCATATGTTCCTTCATCTTCTGTGAAGGACATTCTCATTCAGCCTCACATAGATGGAAGGAGGAGGAAGTGGATTTCCGAGCTCCTTGAATTTGATTTGGAAATAAATCCCACCAAATTGGTTAAAGGCCAAGGTTTAGCAAAGGAATTGGCTGAATCTAATTACGAAACTTTGGGGGTTAATTTTAGCAACACCTGCTCACAAAATTCTCAAGTCGAGTTGTCTTGTACAGGTCCACATGTCATCCCTCCATTGGTAGAGTGCACCTAGTACAAAGACATTATATTTTTTCTGCGAGAGTTGCGACCTTTAGATGGTATCGGAAAAAGCAAGGCAAGAGCTCTTAAGCTCAAATCAATTAAATATTTCCTTATTGAGCAGGTTTTGTATTAGAAAGACCCTCTGGGAATGATTATGAGATGTTTATACCCACTAGAGGCCCAAAAGATTATGTTTGATTTTCATGATAGCCTATGTGGGGGACATCACTTTTGGAGAACCAAGGCCTACAAAATTCTCAGGGCTGGGTATTTTTGGCCTACTCTATTCACTGATGTCTGTGAGAAAATTAGAGCTTGTATTAAATATCAAAAATTTGTTGGGAAGCAGTAGTTGAAGTCCATGCCTTTGAATCATGTGGTTGCTTTAGGGCCCTTCCAGCAATGGGGCCTAGAATTCATTGGGGAAATTAATCCTGACTACCATACATGGATCCTGACTGCCACAGATTATTTTACCAAGTGGATATAAGTTATCCCCACAAGGAGTGCTTCTCATAAGGTGATCATTGGCTTTCTGGAGGATATTATAGTAAGTTTTTGTTGTTCGAATAAAATCGTCACTGATAATGATGCATCCTTCAAGGATGAACCACTGACTAATTTTTGTGACCAGCTTGGAATTTCATTGATCCACTCTACCCCTTACTATCCACAAGGAAATGGATTAGCAGAGTCCTCTAACAAAAGCCTAATAAATATTATCAAAATATTGTTAGAAGACAACAAGAAAGCATGGGATTCAAAGCTCAAGTTTGCTTTGTGGGATGACAGGTTGACAACAAAGAGGTCCCTGGCCATCTCCCTTTTTCATATTGTATATGGAGATGAAGTAGTTTTTCCTTCTCAGCTTGCCTTGCCGGTGGAAAAGATTTTCCAAGACTTCTAGGAAGAGCCTGATGACATGATGAGGAGAATACATCAATAGGTAGAAGTGTAGTAGACTAGGGAGTAGCTTCTGGAAAAAGCGCATGAAAGTCAACATAAGATCAATCAAGCCTTCGATAGAAAGGTGAAAAAAGAGGATTTCTAACAGGGAGATCTAGTACTCAAATGGGATGCACCAAATCAGGACAAGGGAAAGCATGGTAAACTCAAAGCTCTTTGGGTCGGACCCATCAAGATTGCTAAGGAATTTTTGAATAATACTTACAAGTTGCAGAATCTAGAGGGTGATGAATTTTTTGGTGGCCCAATAAATGGGCACTTCCTGATTTTGTTTTTTGTTTAAAGTCACAGTCTGTGTCCCAACATTCTAAATACCATTCATGTTTTATGTTTATTTTGTTTTGTTTTTAATAGAAGACTCCACAACCCAACACTAAGGCACTGAAGTCACATAAGGATTTCTTAGAGCCTCGCAGGGAGAACTATGTCCCCCATGGAGCCTAATGTTATCACATAAACTTGTCAAAACCTTAAGGGTTTGTGGTTTCTACCTAAGTATGTATTTTTTGCCCGTCTCTCCTCCTTTTGTAGACCCAATTGTAAGTTTTTCCTTTCGGCTTATAGTTTTTATTATATCTACCTTCATCCATTTGATTGCCCTATTTTCTCTAAAACCGATCACTTCCCTCTTGACCTATATCATTGGTCTCCCTGTTTTCCCATCCCACATTCAGTCATCCAGATTCTTGATCATACAGGCCGCAACCATGGACACAAAGGGTGACATAAAAAGAAGCCCATTTCAGAATTAAAAGAAACAGGTGATTTTAATCTTTCAGCGGGGGAGATTCCATGAGAATATCGAATCAACGGCTCACGGGCATTCGAAATTTCAAAGTCACGCGAAGTCTAGCACCAGAGCAGAAGGAAAAATAAGTTTGACATTTGATTTTCCCAGAGTCCGGAGACCTAGAGTGGATCTCAGTAGTCCAAATCCAGGAGCCACGTGTCATCAGATCTATGACTCTGGGTAAAATCCTTGGGAAAAGTGAAGTTTTATTTTTGATTCTCCCAGAGCCCAGAAACCTGGAGTGGATCTCAGTCGTCCACTCAAGAAGACAGGCGTAATCAAATCCATGGCTCTGGGTAAAAGAACTAGGAAGCCCAGGTTTGATTTTTGATTCTCCCGGATCCCAAAAACCTGGAGTGGATCTCGGTCATCCAATTCAAAGAGCCATGTGTCACCAGATCCATAGCTATGGGTAAAATCACAGCAGGTAAAAAGGAGCTAGCCCCCGAGCCCTGGAGAGACAAATGCATGTCGACTATCAGCACAGACAGGTGACATCCTTATGGTTTTGACACGTGGCACTCTTTTCAAGTATTCTCAGACATGCCTGCAACCTATTTTCAAGTGAAACATGTTACCTATTCATCCGTGACACTTCAACATGGTGACATCTAGCCTCCATGTCAGATCATCCTCTGGGAGGTGTTATTGTTTAGTGCCAAAAGTAATGCCCCACCCCAAAGCACACTTTTGGCAGATCCTAAAGTTGGTGGGAGAGTAGGCTTCGTGGTGGCACCAAATCTAACCGGTGTGCCCAGATCTCAGATCGTGACCAGATCAACGACGACACTCTATTGTGGGGACGCAACATGCCCGGGTGATATTTTTCTTGAGTGGTCCCGTAATGGAAACCATGGTATGGCGAAAATACTATGTGGAGAAATGTGATGGATTGCGGGCCCAAAAGTAGTCTGAACCCAAACAACCTCTGAGAGGCCCCATAATTTCATGTTTATATGGCATCCTATATGAGAGTAGCAAGTGGTCGCACCCCTAAGCATTAAGTCTCGTTCAATCTCCAAGGAAAAGAAGTTAATGGAAGGTAGGTTTGGTGGTTGAAACCTCGGCTCACCCCATAAATGGAAGGCATGGAAGGACTGACCGTGGGGACTGAACCGTTAGCCTGTGGTACCCCTGCGAGTAGATTTCCCTGCAGACCCATGTTGATCTGAGCTCGCTTCTGACAAAGGGACACACATTCAGTCTGGCAGAACAAGTCATCGACACAAAGCTTTGATTGTAGTGATCATATCACACTCTTAATAGTCAGGGACTATTCTAAGTATAAGTAGATAGTTTTTACATTTTGTTAAGGTAGCCAACTGGTTGAACGAAGCTCCCTATTTTGTAATTTTTTTGATGCCATAACTGCTCTCTGGTTATGTATCAGATTTGAGAATTCCATCTTAATAGAAGTCAACCTCTTTTCATCTCTTTGTAAAAAATTGTGCTAAAACACTCGGGCATGGAAGATCCATTCGAGGGTTGTTATGATGTTGTAATGTAGGTTTGATTTTAGTGGTATCATGACCATTTTTAGTCAACTTTCTTATGATCTTTTTCCCTCTTACACTGAATGGCTTGGGCATGGAGGATCCATCCAAGTTGTTGTAGCTACATGGTGATGTAGGTTTGATCATTATGTTGTTTTGATTGTGTTGTTTGGACATATTTCAGTGTCTGAAACTTGATCTTAAGAGTGATCTTGAGTGTGAGTTTTTATTCTCCAAGCTACTTGAAGGCCTTATGCCCATAGCAATCTTGTCCACCTTTATCACTAATTCTTCCCTCTTCTCACACTTAAACTAAATTCACTGACTGAATTTAGTTGTGACCCTCACTTCCCTTTACATTTCTTGTCCAGTTCTGTGTTGAACATCATTCATATATTGAGTTTTTTCCATTGACCTCCACTCATATAAACCAAACATCCACCAAAAAATATGATGAGTATTGGGCTTATCCTCCCACAATTTGAGGGTGACTCTCAGTGCTAACACGACCCATCGTTATCAATCAATTATCACTCATGATTCTTACTTTTCAGAACCATCACTGACGTTGAATCTGGTAAAACAAGGCGGTACTCGTGGGGACATCTATGTCATTCAATCGATTAGAGGTTTTTTATATAATGTTTTTTAAAATTCAAATTTAAATTTTAAAATAAAAGTTATAATTTTAATAAAAAATGAAAAGTCAAACTGAATTAACTTTCAAACAATTACACAATATCCTTACAAGAGAGAGACAAATATAATAAACTATATTACACATCATCATATTATTATAACTTCCACTCAACGCTTTCTCTTCTCCTTCACGCCAAGGTTTTGACGGAAGTATAGTATTCCTTTAGCTCACATCTGCACATTTTGCACATTTAGTTGGGCGATATTTTTTCTAAGAGTTTGTTGACCAATGCATAGGGTCTTCCCACCGATATTTTATGAATTCATGCATAGATTCTCTGAATTCCTTGAGTAAGAGATTTGACTTGTCAAGGATTGGTTGTGTTTGGTTGGTGTATGTGTTACAATGTGTTATAACTTAATTTGTTGTCATATAGTCACTTTTATTAAAGTTATTTACTGGCATAGTTGGTTGTAATCCTTTACTATGAGTATTTGGGTTAATATAAAGTCTAATAATTGATTATATGGAGTAGTTTCCCATGGTTGGATCTAGTTTAAAGTAATTAGTTCCTAAGGAAATTTTCAAGATGTTGATATAAGCCATAACTCTCTAGGACATCGTCATAATAGCTAATTTGGTGTCAATTTCCTAAGCCCCCCAAATTAAATCTCTCAATGTGCAATATATAGTCTAATAATTGACTATATGGACTAGTTTCCCTGCATGGTTGGATCTAGTTCAAAGTAATTAGTTCATGCCTAAGCCCCCCGAATTAAATCTCTCAATGTGCAATATAAAGTCTAATAATTGACTATATGGAGTAGTTTCTCATGGTTGGATCTAGTTCAAGGTAATTAGTTCCCAAGGGAATTTTCAATATGATGATATATAAGCCATAGCTCGCTAGGACATCGTCATGATAGATAATTTGGTGTCAATTTCTAAGTTGTGACACATGAGGGGGTCTACAATTTACTACAACGTTAGAATTTAATAAATTGTACAAATTCATTGTCAAAAATGTATTTTTTTATTGTCAGAATGAAACATCTAAAAATGACCAAATAAATGACCAATTGTTACGTGGTCATTTTTAGTCTAGTTATATCCCATGACCAAATTTGGTCATTTATCTTGGTCTTTTTTAGTTTAGTGATTATCCCGTGAACAAAGTGGTCATTTATCTTGGTCTTTTTTAGTTGTCTCACTTAAAATTTATCGATTTTGGTCATGTATCCCTTGAAAAAACTGCGGTGACCAAATATTTTGGTCGCCTGGTCACTTATCTCTCATTTTGTACTAGTGGGTTACTACATTAACCATTTGTTTGTAAGTTTGGATAAAATGAAGAGTGTGTGTTAGGGTTCCATGCTAACTCCCCTAGTTAGCGGAATATATCGTTACTTAGTATATCAAGGGCCATATTTATTAGATAAGGCCCCATGAGGTAGTAGAGTGTGAAATCAATAATGTAAGTGGCCCCATTAAAGAAGGTCCACTAGTTAGTTATTTAGGACTCATTAATGGAGGTCCACTAGATGGTTAGAGTTTTGGTCAATTAGAAACTAATATATTAATAGAATCCAT
>SNQJ01S0058296.1:0-17584 GCA_010110895.2 Picea sitchensis | reverse complement strand
TGACTGAATTTAGTTGTGACCCTCACTTCCCTTTACATTTCTTGTCCAGTTCTGTGTTGAACATCATTCATATATTGAGTTTTTTCCATTGACCTCCACTCATATAAACCAAACATCCACCAAAAAATATGATGAGTATTGGGCTTATCCTCCCACAATTTGAGGGTGACTCTCAGTGCTAACACGACCCATCGTTATCAATCAATTATCACTCATGATTCTTACTTTTCAGAACCATCACTGACGTTGAATCTGGTAAAACAAGGCGGTACTCGTGGGGACATCTATGTCATTCAATCGATTAGAGGTTTTTTATATAATGTTTTTTAAAATTCAAATTTAAATTTTAAAATAAAAGTTATAATTTTAATAAAAAATGAAAAGTCAAACTGAATTAACTTTCAAACAATTACACAATATCCTTACAAGAGAGAGACAAATATAATAAACTATATTACACATCATCATATTATTATAACTTCCACTCAACGCTTTCTCTTCTCCTTCACGCCAAGGTTTTGACGGAAGTATAGTATTCCTTTAGCTCACATCTGCACATTTTGCACATTTAGTTGGGCGATATTTTTTCTAAGAGTTTGTTGACCAATGCATAGGGTCTTCCCACCGATATTTTATGAATTCATGCATAGATTCTCTGAATTCCTTGAGTAAGAGATTTGACTTGTCAAGGATTGGTTGTGTTTGGTTGGTGTATGTGTTACAATGTGTTATAACTTAATTTGTTGTCATATAGTCACTTTTATTAAAGTTATTTACTGGCATAGTTGGTTGTAATCCTTTACTATGAGTATTTGGGTTAATATAAAGTCTAATAATTGATTATATGGAGTAGTTTCCCATGGTTGGATCTAGTTTAAAGTAATTAGTTCCTAAGGAAATTTTCAAGATGTTGATATAAGCCATAACTCTCTAGGACATCGTCATAATAGCTAATTTGGTGTCAATTTCCTAAGCCCCCCAAATTAAATCTCTCAATGTGCAATATATAGTCTAATAATTGACTATATGGACTAGTTTCCCTGCATGGTTGGATCTAGTTCAAAGTAATTAGTTCATGCCTAAGCCCCCCGAATTAAATCTCTCAATGTGCAATATAAAGTCTAATAATTGACTATATGGAGTAGTTTCTCATGGTTGGATCTAGTTCAAGGTAATTAGTTCCCAAGGGAATTTTCAATATGATGATATATAAGCCATAGCTCGCTAGGACATCGTCATGATAGATAATTTGGTGTCAATTTCTAAGTTGTGACACATGAGGGGGTCTACAATTTACTACAACGTTAGAATTTAATAAATTGTACAAATTCATTGTCAAAAATGTATTTTTTTATTGTCAGAATGAAACATCTAAAAATGACCAAATAAATGACCAATTGTTACGTGGTCATTTTTAGTCTAGTTATATCCCATGACCAAATTTGGTCATTTATCTTGGTCTTTTTTAGTTTAGTGATTATCCCGTGAACAAAGTGGTCATTTATCTTGGTCTTTTTTAGTTGTCTCACTTAAAATTTATCGATTTTGGTCATGTATCCCTTGAAAAAACTGCGGTGACCAAATATTTTGGTCGCCTGGTCACTTATCTCTCATTTTGTACTAGTGGGTTACTACATTAACCATTTGTTTGTAAGTTTGGATAAAATGAAGAGTGTGTGTTAGGGTTCCATGCTAACTCCCCTAGTTAGCGGAATATATCGTTACTTAGTATATCAAGGGCCATATTTATTAGATAAGGCCCCATGAGGTAGTAGAGTGTGAAATCAATAATGTAAGTGGCCCCATTAAAGAAGGTCCACTAGTTAGTTATTTAGGACTCATTAATGGAGGTCCACTAGATGGTTAGAGTTTTGGTCAATTAGAAACTAATATATTAATAGAATCCATGTAATTAGTTTTAAAGTGAATATTATTGTATTTCTCTACTCATGTTAGATGTTCTTCCCTCGAAGACGTAATTGAACATTGCATCTAGTTCTAAATATTAATAAAGATTTGCTTACTATTTTTATTTTCCAATTCTAGTTCTATTTATATCCTTTCCACAACTATATTTCCTTATATCTCTATTTATTTTCTTTCAGTAGCTATATTATGTCTAATGTTTTTCTAAATATTCTATTTTAGCTAACAAGTAACACCACAAGTGGTATCATAACACTTTCCTATTCCAACACGTTCTCTAATTTTAGAGTTTTTTGAAAAGGCTAGAGACATTTTCCAACGTCTTTAAATAAGATACATATCTATATTTCAATAGGCAAACCTGTAGTTTGGGAACACCACACATGGAAAACACAAGAGGCATCACCTAGATGGACACCATTGTAACATCTACTGGTACCCCTTCAAGTATTACAACATCAAACAACACATGTATATATGTATTTTTCTTCCACGTATATTGGAATCCCCCTAGGTGTAATAGAAACAAACATTACATAATCCTATATGCCATCTTGTTGCTATAGTACATCAAGAAGAGCACTCAGTGACATCACTCTTGTGTACCATCAAATTGGGTAGTACGAGTAAGGGTATGATCTATCCTCCTTAGTTTGTGTCATGAAGTATTTTTCCAAGTACTATTGTTGGAAACCCTATGGTATATTAGAGAGATATAGCACCTGAAAAACGTCTATCCTTAGGACCTTGCAAGTCCTAGTCTTTTCCTGCAAACCCTAGATTTTGAAGAACTAGTGAAATTTATACACAATTTGAAATATGAAGAATTTGGAAATTTCATCATTGTAGTAATACTTAGGAGGGAGAAATACTTCCCTCATATTATTTAAAATAAAATTATGTGGCCAACCAACACCATTGTGGGCCCACCTAGATTAAAATAATCCTTGTGTGACATTGATCATTGTGGTGTCACTCTACAAATAATATTTTTGGGTGTGGACGTAGTCATACCAATGTTTGTGACCTATATCCACAAATTCTTCTCAAGACACTAATCATGTTGGGATATCTCTTAGTTAAACTCTTCAATGGACCGAGTGGTGACATGAAAAACACCGATAGCATGTTAATGATGGATCAAGTAAAGAAAATTGTTGAGTCTCTCTCCTAGTTAGTTAACAAAATGGAAACCAATATGTCTTCCCTTGTTGCACAAGTCAACCTTTGTTTTAATCAGATTGTGAATATGAAGGGTAAGTTCGAGTAGGGTGAACATGTAATTGGTGAAGTTTACCGTAAGTGAGAGAACCTTGAGGATGAATAATATCCCACTTATCACTTCTCATTTTTTACCATTCCCATAATCTAATGCCTTTCCTCCCTAAAGTATATATGAATAAGTTTGATGGGTCATATCTGTTATAGAAATATTTGACTCACCCCATGCAAACTTTCTCATAAGGCCTTTTCCATTTCCCTATGCAGACTTGAAGTCCCCTTTTGTAGTTCCAAAACTAAAAATTATATTTTTCCACATATACGTGCCCTAATAGCTATACATTATGTGTATATACATAGGTTGCACCATTACAACTCACGTACATCGGGTTTTGTGCCCAAAATTAAAAAATGGTGTTGGGTTTCCATGACACGTCATAGGATCCATGATCCTTGACCATATACTGGAGACGTTCTGACTCGACCCTTCAGTTCCATTTGAAGGATATAAATGGGCCTTATACAAGATGTGGACAAGAGGAGAAGAATTCAACTTTGAGAGAAAATTTACTCTAGAGAAATTATTCACTTCATATTGAGTCTGCATCCCTTTGTCCTTTTAAGTCTGAACACATTATTCATCCCCCAAGCTCTTTCCTATTTGATGGAGAACCTCATTGTCTCTCTTATATGAGATTGCCTTTGGTGGAGGCCCAAATAAAAGGGACTTAGTTTCTCGGTTTCGAATGTGTCGACACAGAAGTTTGTCATTCATACACTTATATTGATTACATTTTAATAGAAATACTTTTTTCTTATCCAATTAATTTCTTGCAAATATTTGAATTTTTATTCCACAGGCGTATTTGTTATGAATATTGATGGACTATGTTATTATATGTGATAGCTTTATATATTATCAGCATATACTTATGTATCTTGGTTGTTGAGGACAAGTTGCAGGTGTATCACTTTGAGTTGAGTGCTCAATGATGGATTTCATTGAACGTCTGGACGATGTAGGATCTTTCTCTTGTCTTGTTAGCATGTTTGTTTATATAGAATGCTTGGTATTAGAGTTGATTTCTACATTCATTTTCGTCTGTTGTGGTTTACCCCATTCCATAGAGTGATTTTCCTCGTAACAAAATTGGCGACCATACTAGGGAATTTAATCTTCTTTTCAAGTTTTGCAGTGTTTGTTTCCTTTGATTTCTCTCGTTTATCTTGAGTTTCTTGTCGTCTGATTTTTTAATGACCTCTTTTCATTTTGAGTCTGATTTTCTTGGCCATATCCTTACCATGGCAGTGTTTCAATACATATACATGGTATTTTTGCTGACAATCACATACATATGCGAGCGATAGTTCTGCAGGAATCATATATACACGAGTTTCTCTTGAAGAGTCACGTACATCATCCTGATTTGATTGATTGTTGAGTTTGATGTTTACTAGGTAAGTTTGGATGTTTGTTGAGTCTTCTTAGGTCTCTTTCATGACTGTTAAGTGCATGCAGGGTGATAGGAAACCTTTCTTTCGTGGAATTTTTCAGGTGGTTTTTCTTTCTCATCGTCCTTTTAATTGGTTGTCCTTTCATCTTGGGATGGGTGTTTTCTTCTTGATATTCTACTTGGTTTATCTCTATTTACATACAGTGGGGTTTTTATATCAAGTTGTTGTTCAATCCTTGCATTTTCATTCTTTTATATTGAAAATACAAAAAAACATACATTTTGCATTCTTGGCATTTGATATTTTGGGTTCTTGTCATTGATATCAGTACATGTATGGAAAGATTGAATCTTATTTGAAACTGCAGCATTGAATTGGAAGTTGCATTTTGAAAGGCTTATCATTTATTTTGAATTGAAGTTAGGACTTTGCATTTTATTCATATTCATTTATTTTACTTACTGAGTCGTAACATCATTAGTTTCACGACCACACCTTTTGAGTAAGAAAATCCACTAAAACTAACGATGATAAATTTAAAATTGATTAGAAATTATTTTATTTTTCACGGTGCACAAAATAGCTTAATATTTAGAGCCTTGGAATAGGATTTTGTGAGTAAACTTCTCCAAGGATATTAAACTAAACATATGTGTCTGGCTAAGGGAGTGGCGAAATCCATTGTATAATTGGTGATTTCAGGAGGCTTCTCTCACACCAGAGTTAAACACGAGGTTGTACGAAGTTGGTTGAGGAGATATCCCTCCAACATGTTCTGAGTGTCAAAGATATTTATAGGGATCTATTCGTATATGGGGGTCTTTCTAGTACCTTTATTTCTGTGAGAGGCGGTTATTTCAAGATTTCGGACTTTGTTACCCTACCCATGCGGTGGAAATGACTTACGACTGTTCGCCTGTGCATTGGTTATATCATGGTGGCTTAGTTTCTTGACATAGGTAGCCACATAGGTTACTTGCATGGGTTATTCTACAGGTACCCTAGGTCATATAAGGGTCAAAAAACACACAACATTTATGGAGGATTACCTATCCGGGGGGATTTGACCGACTGGTTGTTAAGACCACGAGGGCCCTTATAACTGATTCTGATACCTCTGATCTTTGGTAGGGAGTATTAGGCCCCACTTGGGTGAGGCATACCTACTTTAGGGAGGGAGGCCCCTTTCAACCACTTTATCCTATTTGTGTGATTATTGGCCTTTTGTTTATTTTGGTATTCTCTTTGATTCGTAGTTGGCTTTAGGATTTGTTTTTATATCTCAAGTCTTGAGTCATCGTGGATCCAGACTAGCTCCCTCGCAGGTCTCGTTGTTTGTTCAATTTACCACTGCATCTCAAGTCTTTTCCTTCTAAAAGGCATAAAGTTATCAAACGTGGTGCACACACCTCCACCTACCAAACTTGTGGTCATACAAGTATGAGTACTGAGTCGAGTAAGAAATATATTGGGAGTCCTTCAATTCCCATACCCACTATATTTAAGGGTACTCCTTTGACACCTTCTACCACCATGGTTGTAGTGCTAGAGGCTCCCATCATCACTTATGTCCGGCCTATAGTTTATACTCAACCTATAGTCACAAACCCTTTTGGGTCTCTTTGTCATTCACCGAGCTACAATACTAAGTCCATCCCTACAACCTCTAGCCCTTTTTCTTATGGTATTCTAAATTTCACATTGCAATTTTCATGCACCATTCCAGTCTAATATTCTAATACTAGTATTGGACGTGGGGGAATGGCTCCTCCACATATTCAATTCTCATTTGGTGGTGCTCATATCCATCAAATGAATCCTATTATTGGAAGCCTACCTCATTTTCACCCCGGGTCTAATCCTGGTCTTAATTCTCCTAGATGGAGTGGTCAACCTGGTGGACAAACTATTTCTTATGTTTTGTCCTTTACACTTACCTCCTCCACACCAATTCTGACCAACACGTTTGGCATGAAAAATCCACCTCTATCCTCCATATTCACACCTAGAGGAGGTTCGTTTCACACCTTCGGCAACCCCCAACCTGGAGATACTTTGGTTGGGGGAAATATTTACAATCGTCATCATAAAATTCATACTGGAATGGTGCCCAAACAATCTTTTATGAATCAGTTTGGAGGGGGCTTTTGTAATCCTCAACAAAGCCATGGTGCTTACCAGAACCTTGGATGGGTTTTGATTCCCCAAAAACAATATTTCTCGGGAGCTTGGGGATAGATGTCGTAAGCCCGTCTCCCTTTTCTAGCCACGCTTAACTTGCCAGACTTGTCTATATTAATGAATAGACCTGTGCATGATGACCTGGCATGGCCCCTCGTCCCCACCAAGCTTCCTTCAGATATTGTGAAATTCGAGGGAAAGACTGGTGAGGATCCTGGTTTGCATCTTTGGTGCTCTTCTAATTCCCTTAACAATGATTATATTCATTTAAGATTGTTTCAATGCACCCTCACAGGGGTCGAAACAAAATGGTACATAGGGCTACCTGGGGGGGCATACTGAACTTTTAATCAAATGGTTTCAGTCTTCCTCTACCACTTCCAATTGTCGGTTCGTTATGATGCTGACATAGAAATTTTATTGACCTTCCGCCAAGACAAAGCCACCCATATATCAGATCACATCCAAGAGTGGCGTAGATGGAAGAGGTCGATCAAGGCCTACATTCCTCCAGAATTCCTTTTGGAATGGTTCCTTAATTATTTACAACCTTATATTTCGAAGGATCTTTCTACATCTGGAGTTACATATGAGGAAGAGGTGATTTTCAAATCCCAACAATTAGATCTTATATATGCTTAGTCTGGGATTTTATACAAAATTCTTCTTGACACACCGAGGTCAAGCTATGGCCCCAGATAAAATCCCAGGCCTCATGCTGATGGCATTATAGGCTCCACAAATGTCAAATCTGCAGACTTGGTGACAAGCCAGTTGAGAGAGTTGTCTCTAATCCAATCTGTAGTATGACAAGATTTGTTTGTGTCCTCCACTCCCACTCGGTCAGTGGACGTACATTCTATGCAATCGTCACCCAACCCGAATGGTAACTAGCAACTAGGAAGGAATAAAATGAAAGGACGTGGTAACAACTATAAGGGTGGGAGGAATACTAATAATAATAAACCCAAGGACGAAGTTAACAATGAGAAATCCAACAATAATGTTGGTGAGGGAAAGAAAGAAAGGCGAAAGGTGAATTTTCCTTGCAAGTTTTGTACGGATGATCACCTTACCCACTTGTTCCCCAAACTTGTGGAAGATGCGAGGGTTTTATATCTACTACTCGCTATACTGACTAATCCTTTTATGCATAATCAACACATGGCCTCGAGCTCCTCGAATTATAGAAGTGCAGCGAGTGGAAGTCAAAACCCACCAACGTAAGATGATGACCATCTATGCATCAATATGTTCAAGTCTCAGGCTAATGTAGCCACTTGGTCTCGCGATTATAGTTCTTCACAGACTGTTCCAATTCTAGAGTCTCCCCCTCCTCCGTAGACCCCTTTACAGATCAAAAAACCAGAGCCTCCACTTCATATTTTGAAAGGAGTACTCAAACACTCTATGCACAACCCTAATGCTAGAGTTGCCCAAAATTATTCTATTATTGAGGATCTGGGTCAAACCCCTCACACAATGTTGGCTTTGGAGGTACTTGAGACATGTCCTTCAGAAAGGAATGCCTTGTTATATGTGTTAGGATATCTAGACCCCTTTGGATCTAAGGTTATCAATTTTGACGTCACAAATGTAAAGCCTCACTTTCCTTACCATGTGGCTTTCCAAATCCACATGGATTTCTCAAAGTGTACCATCAAACGTATTGCTATTGATGAAGGTGTTGCAATGTGCGTGATGTCCCTAACCTGTTTTAAAGCCATTGGCTCTCTGAGCCTCTCTCAATATCTGACCATGTTGACTATATTTGATGGTCACTCTTTCCATCCCCATGGTATTCTTCCTACTTTCCCGGTCCAATTAGGTGGGAAGACAGTGGAGGTGGATGTCAAGGTGGTTGATGCGCCCCTTGACTATAACTTGTTACTTGGACGTAACTTGAATTATTCTATGACTACATTCGTATCATCCATCTTTCATACTTTATGTTTTCCTCAATATGGGAAAATCATGATGATCGATCAATTTTACTTTGCGTACGCTAGCCCCAATGCATCAGTTGGACCATCGATCCCTGTGATCGACAATTCTCACCCAACAACTGAGAATATTGGTGTTGGAATGTATTCATCCCTTATGGGTACTTTTGATTTCATGGCACCAATTCATCATATCTATGCCCTTTCCAGTAGGTCTGCTTCGTCAATGAGGTATGTTCCTTTCCGCACTTCATATTTTAACGATCCTTGGACCCTACCTTCCTCGACTGCATCTTGTGAAGGTTAGTCGCATACTGGAATGGCCATGCAATTGTCGGTAGTATATATAGCATATCCGACTGTTATTCACTCTTTTTCTGACCCAGATCCTATCTACTCATAGATGGATGAGGAGGATCCTATTCTTAATCTCGTGTGGGACACTTCAACATCTTGCTTACATGACTGCCTCGATGATACTTTATCCTTGGATGAATAAATTGTAGAGGCCATGAATGGTTCTGATAGTCCATGGGATGATATGCACCATCACTCTTTCTTCCTCCCAGAGCTTGCTAGAATCAAACAAGATGATTTTAGATCTACCTCGAGTGAGATAGTCTGTCACGTTGTAGTTCCACTTGATACACATGGTATTTATTCCAAAGGAAACATGGAAAGTATCTCCCCTACCGTCACAATTGATATCTCATATTCCTGGTAAGGTTGAAAATGTATATATCGGTGCAGATTGTTCACTGGAATAAATTCTAATCTACACAAAACTCTTCAAAGATTTTTGTGATATATTTTCTTGTTCATATGAAGAGATGCCAGGAATCGACCCTTGAATTGTCGAACATGAGATTAAAACCTACTTGCATGCTAAAATTGTTCGTGAACGACTTAGAGTTGTCAATCCTAGGAAGCCCCCTTCTATTAAGGTAGAGGTGGAGAATTTGCTTAATATTGGCTTTATCTAACTGGTTCCCTTGACTGATTGGGCATTCAACCCAGTTCCTATGAATAAGAAGTAAGGAAGCATCCATGTATGCATGGATTTTTGAGAGACCTGAATAAGGACTGTGCTAAAGAAAACTTCATTACACCCTTCATTGATTAGATTCTCAATGAGTGTGAGGGAAGCGAGGTTTTTTATTTCATGGATGGGTATTCATGATACAACCAAATTCATATTAAACCAGAGGATACACATAAGATGACACTTATTTGTCCTTGGGGTACATTTGCATACCAGAAAATTCCTTTCATCATTAAAAACGCCAGATCAACCTTCCAACGAGTCATGACCTTCATTTTTCATGATCTCAAGCATATAATCAAATCTTACCTTGATGATATCACTTCTCATTCTCAAAAGAGAGTGGATCAATATACCCACCTTTGGCTAGTGTTTGAAAGATTTCGCTATTATCGAATCCGTTTGAACCCTCATAAGTGCATATTTTGTGTTAGATCAGGTCATCGTCTAAGATTATTAGTCTCTAAGACTAGGATCATGGTGGATCCTTTAAAAGTTGAGGCAATACTTCCACTGCATCCCCCACGCACCATTTGTCAACTTCAAGGTTTATAGGAGAGATATAACTTTTTACGTCAGTTTATAGTAAACTGTGCCACCTAAGGGTTTCCTGCATATTTTGAAGAAGGACACTCCTTTTGTATGGGATGAGTGAGCCTGTGAATCCTTTGATGATATGAAGAAAGTCTTGGTATCAACGTCTTTGCTGAAGCCTCTGGACTACATTAGAGATTACTTTCTTTATATCACTGCGTTCGAAGGGATGATTGGTATGGTTTTATTTCAGGAGGATGATGAGCTTCATGAACACATCATTTACTATCTTAGTTGAAACTTATTCAGCCTCGAACTCAAGTATTCTCATGTTGAGAATCTATATTTGGTTGCCATTCATGCAGTTCAATGATTACGACACTATATATTTCTTTGAAAAAATACCATGGTTGTTGATGCCAATCCATTTCAATACATCCTTACTATGCGTATGATAGGGAGAAAATATAATAAATGGATTGTCATCCTGTAAGAGTTTGATCTCGATTTTTCTTAAGCAAAATCAAATAAATCATTTTTTTTGTTGATTTAATATCGGACTTCCCTTAGTTAGATGAGGATGTTTTTCATGTTGATTCATTTGCAGATGAACACATTTTCCTTGTCGCATCATCAGACCCCTGGTATGGAGATATTTTGATATACCTTCAAACCTTGAAGTTCCCTCAGCATATTTCAAGAGATGACCAACGACGTATACAATATCAAGATAAGAACTACCTTATCGTTGGTGACACTTTGTACCGCTAAGGCGTAGATAATATCTTGCATCGTTTTTTGAATCACAAAGAGGCTGAGTATGTCCTTAATGGATATCACAGTGGGGCTTGTGGTGGTCATCTATTCGGGCTTGTGACAACCTATAAGATATTCGGGAAGTCTATTATTAAATATTGTGTCGAAGGTCAAGAAGTGTCACCCCTGCCAGGTGTTCACTCGGAAGATGCACTCTCATCCATCCCCTCTTTACCTGGTCATTACCATCGGTCCCTTCATCAAGTGGGGGTGGATTTTATGATTGAAACCCAACATTATTTGGGGGTAATCAACATAGTATCATGGTCGTAGACTACTTTACTAAGTGGGATGAGGCCATACCTACAATTAAATCTGATAGTAAGACTGTTGCATTTTTCATGTTCAATCAAATTATATCCAGGTTTGGAATCCCGAGTGATATTGTCACTGATCATGGAAGTCACTTTCATAATGAAATGATGAAATAATTAGCATTGAAACTGGGGTTAAAACATGGTAATTATTTCCCTTACTACCCCCAAGAAAATGGACAATTAGAGGCCATGAAAAAGTCTCCCAGGACAATTTTCATTGTCAACCAAAGAAAATCTGACTGGCATATCATGATTTACCTTGTTCTTTGGGCATACCAAACCTCGATTAAAAATTCCATCGGTTTTCTCCTTTCCATTAGTACACAATGTGGAGTCAATCCTAGCTATTGAATGCAAAATACCTTCTCTTACATTGGAAGTTAAGCTCCTACCTAACACTTCTGATCTCGAACAATGCCTTGTACACCTAGATATTCTAGATGAGTAGCATCGAGATGCCTCTACGACTATCGAAGTGAATAAACGATGTGTCAAGGTCTAATATGATAAATCTATCTATCCTCGGAAGTATGCCGAGGGAGACTTGGTCCTCTTGTATGACCAAACCAAAGAACCACTGGGGGCATGCAAGTTCAACCCCATGTGGCACGGTCCTTATATCATGGAACATGTCCTAGAAAAATGATAATATGAACTAGAATATTATGAAGGGAATATGTTGTTTGAGCCCAGGAATGAGCTCTAATTGAAAATATATTATTCTTGAGCCCTAAGCTTGGGCGTAAATCTTTGCATACTAATGTATTTTAGTGTATATATATTCTCCCCTTTTCTTCATCGACTTGCTTATTGAGTTTTCCCTTGGTTGGCATATTTCAATGGAGTCTCCGGTCTACTTAGGATTTATAAATGGGGCTAGTCATCATACAAGGAACTTGGCTTCCTTCACTTGGGTTGTTTACTCACCCGAGGGTCAACTGGTTTCTTCAAGTGGCATTTTCCTAGGGCCATCAATGAATAACGTGGTCGAATATAGATTTGTTATATAGCTTTTGTGCGATGCCATTTCACATGGTATTCGTTCTTTAGAAGTTTTCCTAGACTCTAGTTAGTAGTATGTCAGTAGAATGAAAGCTACCATGTGTGATACCTTAGTGTACTCCGACGATTCCTATGAATATGGATTTTGGAACGACATTTTGATTTTATTACTCATCATCACATACCTAGAATTTCTAATTATGTATCTAATGCATACGCTAATTATGTTTTAAATTGGCATTTTTCACATAACTAAAGCAAAGAAAACACATTCACCAATGTACACATTGTAATATAAGTAAAGTTGAAGACCAATGTCTTTTATATTTCATCTCTCCAAAAATATGGTGTTATAGTGCAAAATTGGGACTCACACCCTCAAAATACATATACGGCCAATCAATACAATAACCATGACATCTACGCCTATGACGCCGGATGTGTGTGATGATATCATAGTATGACGTTTATTATATGTTGGAAGAGTCTCACCCAAGCATGGGGCACACCTACCATCAGTTGCTGCATCACCTCTGACAGATCCTCTACCTGAACCATTGAAATTATTTGTGTCAAACGAGACAAGTTGCCCTGCATGTTTTGAAGCACTCTCTTAGTGTCTCCTCTCACTAGCTCATCCCCCCGGTGTCTCTGTCAGTCTCATGGGATTCCATATGGTCACCGTGGACCCAAATATGCGTAACATACATGTTTTAATTAGTACTTTACATCATCCAAAAATATTTTTGTTTTATTTTACAAATACACAAAAAAATGAAATATTCAAAAAACAATTTCATACCTATGTCTCCGTAGGTGAAACGTAGTGGTAATGGCATGTCCATATCTCCTCTGAAGTCATTCCCTATATATGGGTATTCATCCAGAGCTATCACCTTTCGATGCCACCAGAAGAAAAACTCGTCGTTGTAGGGTGTTGTAACCTTTCCACCCCCCAACCACCTCATCACTTTGGTCCATTATTCCATGGTTGGATCGCGAAGTCCATGCGAAACAATATCTACTCTAGGGCCCAAGGATAGAACCCGAAGAGAAAACAACATAATATATATGCAAACCCGAAGTTCCTCTTTCTACCTTGTTTGCAGTATGTTAGTTGTCTCTTCATGTTGGCCAGCAATCAGGTGCATCAGTCATAAACCATGGATCGCAAGAACTCCATCGAGTAGAACACAAGTGGTCTTTATTCCAGATGAAATGAGGTTGACCTTGTGATCCGTGTCAACACTAGGACAATGATATTGAGACTCGGTTTGTTGATCACTCTGATTGGGAGTTGTCTCCCTACCTTCTCGGTCCCTACAACACAATGAGTGGCTATGTAGTCCTCTATATTCATTCCATTCATAGATCCCATAGATTTGATGTTCACAACCTCACCCCGATGTGACAATCCTGTCAGAAATTATATGTCCTAGACTTCAATCCTCAATGGTTTCCCATCGCGGTTGAAGGCCTCTGTATCTGGATCTAAGTAGTTCACCAACATCTAGAGCAGTCTCACTTGAGCCCTCTTGCCTTTAAGAGCCAAAAAATTATATATCCCACATCTTCTTAATGCCATTTAGGCCCCTGGATATCTTTCCACTACAACATCAACCTCTTCATGCTCTCTTTCACTCCACTCTAGCACCATCCTGCAAGTTTAAAATCAATTTTTGAGTCAGTACCATTCTAAAAATTCAACTCACGGACTTGTACCCGAGTTGTAGCTCACACAGTCACGTATAGGGATTCATGTATGTGGTTTTTTTTGATAAAAATCTTGTATAGGTATGCGTATACATGACCCGATGATATGCAACCCGCATATTCCCTAGTTTCTAATTTATGCCTTCAAATACTCAAGAATTGGAGCCTAAATGAAAATTTTAAACCAATAGGAACGAAGAGAAGAGAAAGAAGACTTTCGTCGCTCATGGCTCCCACAATCAACACTTCGATATCAGGGGATATTTGGTCCAAAATGCACTATTTGGGTAAAAAATACAAATTTGATATGGTAAATTGGTTATTTTTTTACTATTTATAGAAAAAAATTACCCACTTTACATAGTTTTTGCTAATATTTTGGCCTAGTGGACTAATAATGCAGTGGATGGAGTTGGTTTTGGTGGTTTATCCATGGATTCTTGTGGTTTCTAGCATCATGTTACACGTTCGTAACTTTGGCATGTATTTTCATTGACTATCATATAGGATAGGTCATCAATCTGTTTTTCCCACTTGCATTATCCTATAACTGAAATTTGTATGCCTTAGGTATGAACCCATTTATCAGTGACAAAAAACCTTCTTTCTACAACTAGAAGTGTCGTTATTGAATGGTAGAGACTTACCAAACATGGGTGCCCTAGTTAGAACCTACGTTCCATCTGGTGCCCAGGAAAAGAGTGTTTTTCTTTAGGGCGGAGAGTCCCTTATAGATAATATATGACTTTGCATTCGAATCTCATTTCTTACTCATAAGCATGCTGACCTATACCTATCGGGACTCCCAACGTTTCTGGTTTAAGCTCTTTTTGACTCTCTCAAAAAGATAAAATATTTCTTAGTGAACTTGTCTCTTTCACACTCATAAATTGGATTTGAAAGGACGTCTATTTGGTGTACGTTTAACCCTTTTTCAAACCAAGTAGACTAAATTTACGAAAAAGGACATTCTTTGGTATTAAGTTGTAATTGCATCTCATTCTCTTGCTTGCAGTATTGAGCCTATTTCTGGTTCTCACTTTTGCATAGTAATCCTACCACCTTAGTGGTTTGCATCATCAGCCAAGCAAAGACTTGTTTATATCCTTTTCATCCTGACAACCTATACCCCAAGAGGAAACATCCACCTGAGTGTTCATATCTTTCATACACCTCCTTGCATTGAGCATAGGTATCTTTCACTGTTGGAACTAGTTTCTTACTCGTGACACTTGTTTCCTCCTCTGTATCATAACATTAATTTGAATATGAAAAAACAAAAAAAGATGGGAGGGAAAAGAGTAGTATCTTATGTTGGAAGCAGTCGTGTCACCTTTGAATAGAGCACAAACTTTTGAGTCCACTTGTCATCAAAATTTTGGGTTTAGCATGACCTTAGGAATTTGATTTCATTACTCAGAGTTTACTCCCATGACTGGTTACTCTTATAGTCCCTATGTAGAGTTTGATTGGTGTCTCTTGCATCACAAAGTTTCATCATTGAGTCTATGCTACCAGAGTCATCCACATGTCTCATGCTCTTGTTCAAAGTATGTCTATCAACCTGTGCTGGCCATTTCTTAGAACTCTTGACTTTGCATGTCGACCATACCCTCAGTGTGTCTCGGAGTTACATGAATCTATATTCCTACCATGCACCCTGGTCCTACTTTCCTTATGGGTAGTTAACCTTGAACCCATAGTCGACATCTCCTCATTAGTACTGGGGGGTTTCCCTTGTGTTCGACAACAAGATGTCTATTCAAACATTGGGATTAATGCAGTGTCTTGGATTCCATTAGTCTTATTGGTGGTTTCCTCACCTTTGCCAATCGTTTTCTTCATTGGCTTCTATTCAGAGGGTCTTTTTCATGCCCTTCTTTCATCTGGTGCATGCAGAAGATGCACAGGGTCGTTGGTTTGTGAACATGTTCTTTGTTCGAGTTCCTCCAAATCATCAAGATCCTTCTTTATACCTCATGTTGACACTAGCAAATTTGGGTCATTTTGCGACGGTTGTTTCGACGCTCTTGCGATGTTATGTCGTGGAGCTTGCGATGAATATTGAGTATCTCAAACGTCGTATCATAGAATGTGGCAATTTCGACGAACTTGAAATATCGTCGCAAGCGCGACGACCATAGGGAACTTCTCACAATTGCAACAAAAAAAGAAATATCGTTGCCAATACGACAATATAGGCAAACTAAGTGAAACCAACTTCTTGTCACAATAGAAACGACCATTTTTCGTGGTTTATACAAAAAATTCGTCGCAGGATTTTTTACTGTTGTCGAAAGTGCGACAACATTGAATTTGTGTTGTCGTTGAAAGTGAAACAACATCTTTTCTTTTTTATATAGAAAATTCGTCGTAGGATTATTATTGTCATCGCAATTCAGACGACAACCTTTCTTGATTTATATAGAAAATTTGTCGCTATATTATTTATTGTCGTCGAAATTGAGACGACATATTTTCTTGTTTTATGTAGAAAATTTGTCGTAGGAAAATTATTGTCGTCACAAGTGAGACGACAAATTTTCTTGATTTATATAGAAAATTTGTCGCAAAAATTTTTGTTTTCGTTGAAATTGAGACGAAACATTTTCTTGTTTTATATAGCAAATTCATCACAGGAATTTTTATGGTCGTCGAAATTGAGACGAAAATTTATTTGAAAAAAAATAAAATGGGCTAATTGTATGCTCTCAATATTGAAGGTATATATTCTCTTTATGTATATGCATGTGCATAAGTGTATTTAGTACTAACATAATGTTTTACAAGACAATTCACGAATGCTACATTAACATGCATTTTCTATAAGATCCTAAAATATTCATTCTCAAGTCTCAAAGGGAAATAAATGTACAATTAATGAATGCTACATTAACATGCATTTTATATAAGATCCTGTTAACTCTAAAAAACGCACCAGCATTTTTGAAGGAAATATGCTTAATCTTGTAGGGGAATTTTGACTAGCTTCCCTAGCTCCAAATCCAAATATGATTGTACCATTGGAAATATTACGATCTGTAGATGTCGATCGACTATTGGAACGTGCAAAACGGATATTTTATGGCTGAGAAAATTGATTTTTCCCAAAGGTAGTTTTTTCTGAAAATTCTGACTTTCGGTGGTTAAATTACCCAGGAACTGTTCCAGTCAACCACCGAAAGCCTGTTTTAACCAGAATTTTTCAAAATTTCGCCCAGATCAGGTATTTTTGAAGCATAATGAGATGAAACCTCTTGGAATAGACATGTGGTGAATTATCAAGTCCAGCAAAACAGTTAGTTTTGACAAATGGTGGAGAAAGGAGGTTTTTCAAAGGTTTTTGATGTCTTTAACAAAGGCAGAAAAGCAGGACACCTTGCCACATCAGCCAGCTCGACTTGGTCTCCATGGGAGAAGGATCTTTTAGCCTT
>SNQJ01S0058294.1:8202-44338 GCA_010110895.2 Picea sitchensis | reverse complement strand
TGTCCTGGCTTAAAGTCGACAAAAGTTCTAGGCCATCATAGTAAAAAACCAACAATTGGAAGTGGTTAAGGAAGACCAACACTAGCTAACTAAAGCTCCCATATGCCCCCCTAGGTAGATTGATATACCATTTCACAGAAACTCCAATGAGGGTGCATTGAAAAAATCTTAACCGAATAGAATCGTCATTAAGGGAATTCGAGAAGAACCATAGGTGAAAGGTAGTAACGTGATCACCAGGATCTTCACCATTCTTACCTTCGAATTTTAGAATATATGAAGGAAGCTTGGTGGGGAAGGGGGGGCATGTAGGATCATGACTCATAGGATCATTCATCAACTTAGACAAG
The DNA here is from genome assembly GCA_010110895.2 of Picea sitchensis. Classification (NCBI taxonomy): domain Eukaryota; kingdom Viridiplantae; phylum Streptophyta; class Pinopsida; order Pinales; family Pinaceae; genus Picea; species Picea sitchensis. The sequence continues at coordinate 43,988 of SNQJ01S0058294.1, read as the reverse complement.
TCTGGCAGATTAAGTGTGGCCAGAAAAGGGAGACGGGGTTGCGGCATCTGGACGCAAGCTCCTGGGAAAGATTGTGCTTGAGGAACTGCAACCCATCCAGGGTTCTGGTAAGGACCATGGCCCTATCTGGGATTGTAAGGCCCTCCTCCAAGATGATTCATAAAAGGTTTGTTGGGCATCATTCTAGTAGGAATGTTCTGATTTGGGTTATAAAAATTTCCCCCAACTAGATTGGATTTGGGTTGGGGGTTGCCCAAAGCTTGAAATTGACCTCCTCCTAGTGTGAATCTGGAGGATAGAGGTGGATTCTTCATGCCAAACGTGTTGGTCAAAATCGACACCGAGGAGGTAGGGGTATAGGATGGAACTTGAGCAAAATCTTGTCTGCCAGGTTGGTTGTTCCACCCAGAAGCAAGAGGATTAGACCTGGGGTTAAAAGAAGGAATGCCTCCCATATTAGGATTCATTTGAGGGATTTGAGAACCACCATACAAAAATGGAGTATAAGGAGGTGTAGTGCCCCCAATCCCAATGTTACCATTAGGGCCAACATCTAGGATGGAATTCGAAAAATGCGAAGTAAAGTTCGACATACCATAGGAAAAAGGACTAGAGGCCATAGGAATGGACTGAACATTATAGCCCGGTGAGTGACCAAGAGACCCAAAAGGATTTGAGGCAAGATATTGGGCATTCACTATAGGCCGAGCCATAGTAATAATAGGTGCCTCCGGCACTACAACCATTGTGGTTACAAGATTCAAAGGGGTTCCATTAACTATAGTGGATGTGGGAGTCGAAGGGATCCCAGTGTTCTGAATACTAGGTTCAATACTCATCATTGTAGAATAACAAGTCTAAACAATGGATGTGTGTGTACCATGCCTTTTAGAAGGCAAAGACTTGAAATCCGGTGGCAATTGTAACAAGCGATGGGACCGGTGGGGACACTGGTCCAACTTCATGATGACTTAAGACTCTAAAAATGAAAAATAAATCCTAAGGCCAACTAGTAATCAAAGAGTACACCAAAATTCAAACGACCAACATGCACACAAACGGGGTAAAGTGGCTGAAAGTGGCCTCCCTCCTGAAATAAGGTATGTCTCTCCCAAGAGGGGCCTGAGACTCCCTGCCAAAGATCAAAGGTAACATGATCAGTTATAAGGGCCCTCATGGGATTAACAACCAGTCGGTAAGATCCTCCATAGAGGTAATCCTCCATAAAGGTTGTGTGTTGTCCGACCCTTATCTGACCCTGGGTACCTGCAAAATAACCCCTGCAAGTAACCTATGTGGCACCTAAGTCAAACAACTAATAAACTAATGTATAACTGATGCACAAGCGAGCAATCTTAAGTCAGGTCCACCGTATGGTCAGGGTAGCAAAGCTTCAAACCTTGAAAGTACCACCTCTCACGGAGGTAAAGGCACTAACAATATCCCCAGATATGAATAGATCCCCTGAAATATCTTTGACGCTAAGAAGGTATCAGGGGGATATCCCTTCAACCAGCCTCGTGCGACCTCGTGATTAACTCCGGTGTGAGTGGAGCCTCCTGATATTACCAATTATACAATGGATTTCTCCACTCCCTTTCTCAGACACATATGTTGATTTAATTGCCTTTGAGAAGTTTACTCACAAAATCATATTCCAAGACACTAAATCCTAAGCTATTTTGTGCACCCTAGAAAATAAAATCGTGACTAATCAATTTTAAATCATAGCGTTAATTTTAGTGGTTGTGATTACTCAAAAAGGTATGGTAGTGAAACTCATGATGTTATGACTCCGCGTGAAAAACTAATATGAACATAATGCAAATTCTTAACTTCAATTCTCAATGAATGATATGCTCCTAATAACAAATGCAATTTTCAATTTCAACTCTGCAATTTTGAAGTAAAAATGAAATCTTTCATTACATGCACTAAGCTAATGACAAAGACTCAAAAGACCAAAATGCCAAGTAATGAAAAATGCCTAATTTTTTTTTTTTTTTAAATATAAGACAAATGAAAATGCATGGACTGAAAAGCAACTTTATGTATAAAAATCTACTGTGTATAGAAATAGACAACTCAAGTAGGATACCAAGCAGCAAAACACCCATCACAATGTGCAAGGACAATCAAAATGAAAAGGTGATGAGAAATAATCCGCCCAAAAATTCAACTAAAGACAGGTTTCTTGTCATCCCACAAGCACTTAACAGGCACTACAGTGACCTAAGAAGACTCAAAAAATATCAAATCCCACCCAACAACCACCAGACCAAGCAAACAAGCAAGGAAAGCTAATGTACACGATTGTTTGAGGAAACATAGCGTGTGTACGCAACTTGCAAAGGGACAACCTATGTATGTATGTGACTGTCAATCCAAAAACTGCATATATGTTTCAAAAAATAAGGCCATGAAAGGGAGAAGGCTTAAAACATAGACTCGGAGTGAACAGAGGTTGTCAAGCAATGATACGACAAGAAACACAATAGGAACGAGAGAAATCTAAGGAGAAAAGTACTCAAAACCCTAAGAAAGAAGATTCAAAACCCAGTATGGTCGCCAATTCTGTTACGAGGAAAATATCTCTATGGCTAGGGTAAACCAAAACAGATGGAAAAGACTGTATAAATCAACTCTCTTCTCAAGTATGTTATATAAACAAATATGCTAGCAAGACAAGATAAAAGGCCTACCTCGTCCAGACGTTCGATGAATTCCACCGTTGAGCACTTGACCCAAAGCAACATACCTGCAACTAGTCCTCAACAACTGAGCAAAGCAAGAATATGGTTATAATAAATGATGTTAGCACATTCGAGATCATAATCCATTAATAAACATGACAAATACGCCCATGGAATAATAATTCAAATATTTGCAAGATATCAATTGGACAGGAAAAGAGTATTTCTATTAATATATGATCAACATAAGTGAAAATGTTACAGACTTCTGTGTTGGTACGGTTCGGAACCGAGAAACCAATTTCCTTCCAGCTGGGCCTCCACCACTTCAATACTCCACCAAAGGCAATCTCATAAGAGAGAAACAATGAGGTTCTCAATAAATAAGAGAAGAGCTTGGGGGTTGAGCATTGTGTTCAGACTTAAAGGACAAAGGGATGCAGACTCAATATGAAGTAAGTAATTTCTCCAGAGTAACTTTGCTCTCAAAGTTGAATTCTTTCTCCTCTTTCCATAGCTCAAAATTGTCCCATTTATAGCCTTCAAAATGGAACTGAAGGGTTGAGTCAGAACGTTTCTAGTATATGGAGGGCCAAGGATCATAGATCTCCTGTCATGACATGGAAACCCAACATTAATTTTCATTTTCTGACACAAATCCCGATGTACGCGGTTTGTAGTGGAGTAGCCTGCGTATACGCATGTTGTTTATAGGCAAGATGCGTACATGTGGAAAAATATGTATTTTTAGCTCTGGATTTTACAAACAAGGATGATAAGTCTGCATAGGGAAATGGAGAAAGGTCTTTTGTGCAAGATTGCACAGGGTGAGGCAAATCTTGCTATAACAAGTCCAGCATAAGAATTTCCATATTTAACAAGTCTAAAGTAGTTATCCATTATTTTAAAAATAGAATCCATAACATAGATATAAGGACTCCCCAAAATTACTCCACAAACATCCAATTGAATTCCATCATCCTCTACCTCATCAATGAAGTTTGAATTAATATAAAAATGAAATTGCACTGCTTTGAGACTCTAAATTCCATATATTGTCTCACCCATCCCAATAGGTAGGGATGAGGATGGTCACGCACTTCTAATCCAATATTCACAACTAATTGGGAAGAAATCAAATTTCATTGTTATCTAGGGTCAAATAAGAAATCTACCTTAGTTTGCTTTAGTTTAATCCTAATGTGAAAGAGTTCAATCAACATCTCTTTCCTCTTTTGGACTAATGATACTAAAAAATAAATCTTTTTGCGGTAAAATATATGTTACCTGAACTTCAATGTTTAATTTTTTGTCCACCCTTTGATCTCCCTCTACAACCAATAAAATCCTATTCTTATTGTGTTATTGTTTGGACCAATTGGGCCTTAAATCAAAGTGTAGTTTCAAAAATTTATCCTCCATGTGGCCATCAACATTATAGTTCTTATTATGCTTGTTATGATTATGGTCTTTTGTTGCAACTACACCTATATTATTTCCTTTACCTTTCCCCTTCTTTTGTCAACCTTCTGGGTGTTCTTATAGCTCCATTCTTTTTGGCTCAATGAACTATCGTTTTTTATTATCTCCTTCAATATAGTATTCCTTCACACAAGCCTCATNAACTACACCTATATTATTTCCTTTACCTTTCCCCTTCTTTTGTCAACCTTCTGGGTGTTCTTATAGCTCCATTCTTTTTGGCTCAATGAACTATCGTTTTTTATTATCTCCTTCAATATAGTATTCCTTCACACAAGCCTCATCAATGATCTTAGATTTTAAATACATCACTTTTCTCCTAAGGTAACTATGCAAACTTGATCTCGAATACTTGATAAGGACTCTTAATATATATCCTTCACTAGATTGATCTCTTTGTGAACCCAGTGGTGAATTCATGCATTATCTATCTTTGTATTTGTTTGAGGTAAAGACAACTTATCATTTGTTCCTTCTAATAACCAATAGGGTAGAACTGTGACTTTTTCATGTCCTTAAACACTTCCTAATCAATCATAAATAGTTGATGGTCTAATGTTCTATAAATGGAATAAATTTCCCACTATGTAAAATCATGGCCTTTATTCAAATGAGAAAAAGAGATTCTTTGTACTCCACTAACCTCATGCACACTAATAAATTTCTAGCTATTACAACCATTAATTCAAGTTCATGGCATCTATCTCACCTCTATAAGGCTTGATGTCAATTTTGCCTCTACTTTGAATGGTGCTTGATTTTTTTTGCATTCCCCTAACTCCTTCTTTGGTTTCTCCCTCTTAGGTACTTTCTCATCTTCATATTCTTCATTTGAACTAGAGATTCACTCTTAAAGATTATTTTTCTTCTTTATCTTCTCTTGTATCAAATTGGCAACCAATTCAGTTACAACAAGGTTCATATCATTTATTCCCCAATCCATTTAAGACATATCCACAACCATTTGATTCATCTTATTATCCAAGTGGGTTATCATATGTTGGGTCTCATTAGTCTATGTTTCATCATCATGTTAGTCTCTTACTCATATACAATCATGAAGTCATAGTATGCCACCTTTTTATTTCACATTCTAGAATATAGTTTTTATCCTAAATGTGTTTCTATATTCATATCTTGCCTCCTCCTACCTTATCCATGATGAAGTGTCGATGTGGGAGTCATTGAGGTGGTTTCATTATTGTATTATATATTTGTATCATTAAAGTGAATACAATGAGAAATAATCGATAATATGGCTTGAGGTGTTTTCCGCTAAGCGAAAAGGTTGAGAGGTTGTGAGAGGTATTAAGAAGCCGTGAAATTGAGAAATTATTGAGTACCTCATCAAATGGAAGAACCTACCAGTGGGAGAGGCGACATGGGAAGATGATTTATTCATGCAGACACACTCGTAGTTGCCAAGTGTTGAGGAAAACACTTGTTTGAATGGAAGGGCCATGTTAATACTTAGACAAATACCCATACAAAGCCCCATGTTATGTATAAAACCCATTATTAATCCCTAGATATTGAATTATTACATTTCTAGTTTTATATTTGTATGTCGGTTAGAACCCTTCATTTCACTCTTTTTCATTATAATTGTACCCTTTGTTTCCTATATGTATAACATGGAAACATAGTCTTAGGATCATCTTATCTCATATCATATTGTATTTTGAATTGGATATATTGTAAAAGGAGGTTCCCCCCTCGAAGTGGACTGTATTCATTGACTTTTTATCATTTTTAAGGCATTGGATCATAACATTTCCCCTAGTTTTAGATTTCCCACTTGAGTACTTATACTTGTTTCTTTACTAGGAGCATCATCTTGCAAATAAGGAATTTGTGCTCTGGATTTCCATGTTTTTTTTCTTCATCTCCTTTGACCACAACAATGATACCACATCATTGAAACTTAAAGTAGTTGCATTACTACCTATGGCCACAATCAGACTATCCTACTAGTTTGGTAAAGACCAAAATAATTTGATACACTTATATTCATCAGAAATCTTAATATCAACATATAATAGTTGACTTACCACAATATTAAAGGCATTCGGATGATCTATCACCAAGTCTCCATCTTTGATCCTCATGTTGTACAACTTCTTCTATGGGAACAACTTGTTTACTAGGGACTGACTGATACAAAGACACTAACATATTCCATAATTCCTTTGTTGTAGCTTCCCCTGATACATCCAATAATACTAAATCTAAGAGATACAACCAAATTGTGCTCTTCACCTCTTGATCCAACTTTTCCCAGTCTTTTGTTGGCATTCATGTAGGTGCAGTACATGGATCCACAATGATCCATTGATATTTTTTCACCAATAGATATTCCATCTTGAGCTTCCACAACTCAAAACTTTTCCCATTAAATTTATCGATCTCTATTTTTAATTTATCACCATTTATTTTCACCACAAGAATCAATACTGCAAAGCTCCCACTGTAACAAGGTTTATCACAGACCCGAGCCAACCCTTAGCCACAAAGGCATCCCCCTGAAGCCAATAATTTATTTCATACCAAATGTAGATTTTAACCTTATACAATTAATTACTACAAATAGATTCTTAATAAAAACAGAAAATATGCAAATGGCACACACACATTACATAGAGATTTTACACTGGAAACCCAAACCGAGAAAACTAGCACATTGTTTAGAGCCGCACCTCAAATTGTTTTATTCATCGTCAATCTTCATTATTTACAATATAATAATATATATAGGATCTTGTGGCATCGAAAAACCCTTAATAAATTGGCCCATATTAATCTACAACCCTAATTCCTTAACCAAAATTAGAAAACCATCAACAAAAACTGTGCACTGAAAAACCACTAAAAATGGACGTAAAAAAACACAAAAAAATAAATTTGGGGGCTCCACCCCTTATACAACCCCCCTATAACCCCCCCCCTCCCCCGTGTGCACTCGACACAATGAAGATACTAGGTTTGGTTGTGTAAAGAATATAACACATACCCAACAAATAGGACATCCCAATCAAAATTTATGATAATTTTAAATTTGCTTATGTTTTAAAACCTTGATTAGGAGACTATCTTGTTTGCCAACTTTTTTCCTAATGTATCTCTCAAATTTTGGTCCTTATGAGTCTATAATTTTGGCCTATATTACTCTGATATGTCTTGTCTACAATTCCATAGGTCTGACCAAAATTTGATGTGCCAAGTGAAAGCTATGGTAACTTTCCCAAAACATGTTGATTCTTGGCCCTTTCTAGATCGTGAACATGTATGGAATGCCATGTGTCCAATATTTCATATTTTCTTCTAAAATTTTCACCTAAACTACCATGGTCCGTCTTCTTTCAAAAAACACTAATGGGACTTTTTGAGCTTCAGATATGACTATTCTACCAAGATCACTTCTTTAAGACTAGTTTTAGGACTAGTCAAAAACCCTAACTTCCACAACCTATATTTCTGAAAGTATAGTGTCTCAGAACCCAAAATTTATATCACAAGTACTTCAATATTTTTTCTCGGATTCCTAAAAATTTTAGAGTCTTAAACTTTTTTGAAAAATAAAAGTTTAAGAGAAAATTTCAATATGATGCATTTTAGACTAATTTTAGAACTAGTGAAAAACCCTAACTTCCACAGGATATATCTTATAAAGTATAATGATTCAAAATCTAAATTTTACCAAAAGTAATTTTCTACTTATTCTTAGTATTCTAAAAATTTCACAGTCTAAAACTTTGCGAAAAAWWWWTTATTATAGTGAAAATTTCAAGATGACTCATTTGAAGGAGCAAAACCCTAGGATCGTATACTCTGAAACCAAATGTAATGAACCAAATGTTTAATATATCATAATGAACCAGAAGTACACCCTATGTACACCAATGTGAGTATGGAGCACAAATCCAAGATAGATAAGATAGATGTGTTACACAATAACTCCTTAAAGAATAGGAGAGACTCCTCCAAATACCCCAATACATTCATATGTCCAAATCACGTGTCCTCAATAATGACTACATGATCTCTATATATAACTATTCACACATTGCATATGTGACCCGTTTATTATTATTTAGACCACTATTACATATGCATTTACCCATTACATGTACATTTAACCCCATATATTCCCCCCTTGGGGTCATTCCAAACCCCCACCAATTAATTGTTATCTCATGTTGAATTATTTACAAGGAAGTTGTCTCATATGAACAGAGTGTCCTATCTTGAAGGGAACCCACAGACCGTGCATCAAGCTTGAACACATTTTGGGATTTCCCATCTTCATGATGTATTATATTTAAATGGTTGGTGATGAGATACTTCTCTAAGAGCAATTGAATGACCATCCCCATTGCCTTGTCTTCTAGGTTATGAATGGAAATATTTTCCTCCAATACATTTTGTTGGTTTGGGAATCACTAAGAGAATTTATTTCAATGTTTTGGTTCTTCGTTGATGCATGCATGCGATTGTGAAATTTCCATATTGATAGAATAAATAGACAATATTCTATCACCTTTTGATAGTGTGTTGGGTCTCTTTGAGGCAATGTGTTGAGCCTCTAAGTCACTTGAGCTTCAAGCATATTCTTTTTCCATTAGTTTTCAGATTGGCAATCAATAGTTTGTCGATTGAATTCTCACAGCTCTTCATTTCTCATAATATATTTGTTTGTAGGGGTACAAATATATGGCCAACCATTTTTCTTTGGCATTGCTTGTATTTATATTTTTCATTTAGTGCATTGGTGAAATTTTGATTTTTTGAAGACCATGAAAGCCAAGAAACCAAGATTTATAGTCATCGATGCTTAGTTGTCTTGTTATGCTTTAGACTCTATTTTTGTATCGTAGAGAGGATAAATTGTTTATGTTATTGTTCAATTTTAAGAAGAATAAACCTAGGATTAGAAATGAAAAAATTACAACGTGTGTGGGTTCTAAAGATTTGAAGCAGTTTGGACCTTGGCCTTCAATAGCACTAGAACTAGTGAGGTCTTCAAACTAGATCTGAAGATAGAGTAGACTTGTTGGCCACTATAAGAAAGTAACCAGCAAGGTAACCCCTCACATAAATATAGTACTCAACATCATACAGAGATAGAGACCTAATTGTGATTGCATTTCCATCTAATTGTTGTGTGCAGGTTATACTAGACAACAATGGGGCATTGGTTGGCATATTACGGGCCTTGTATCCATTATCAAGACTAGGATCAAAGAGATAGATTTCATAAATAAACATCCACATAGTATCCATGTTGGTTATGTGAGTGGGCTATAAGTCCCTCATTTACACATCAACAACTATTCCAACAAGTCGTCAATCATTGGAAAAGTATACTTGTTCTTAATGGTCACGTTGTCCAAAACTCCATATCAATTCATATCCCCAAACTTTTATCCTTCTTGGGAACTATAATTATGAGTGGCCCACAAGGTGAAGTAATGCACCTTATGACTCCATGCTCCAACAATTGCCACATTTTCTTCTTTACTTCATCTAACTCTGAAATCGATATTCCATACAACCCAAGGTTAGGTAATGGATATTCTGGTAATAATTGAATTTCATGTTCAATTTCCCTCTTAGACGATAAAACTTGAGGTTCTTAAAACACTTCCATCTAGGACTCTATTAATTGTTGTAATTATTGGTTCTTCTTGTTGTACCATCCCTCGTGTAATGCACTAATCTCCATTTTATTGTCTCATTGTTGCTTCTCTTATATTAAAAAACAATATAAACTTCTTATTTGTACTAATAATCCTCCTAGCCTAGTGTGCACTTATGAATGGGATATTTGATCTTCTCTTATGTTCATGGAGTCCAACATAAGACTTTCCATCCTTAACAAGTCTAAATTGTTTGTCCCTTATTTTAAAAATAACATCCATAACATAGAGATAAGGACTCACCAAAATTACTCCACAGACATCCAACAGAATGCCATCATCCTCTACCTCATCAATGAAGTTTGAATTAATAGAAAAAATGAAATTACACTGCTTTGAGACTCTAAATTCCATATCTTGTCTCACCCATCCCAATAGGTAGGGATGAGGATGGTCACGCACTTCTAATCTAATATTCACAACTAATTGGGATGAAATTAAGTTTCATTGTTATCTAGGGTCAAATAAGAAATCTACCTTAGTTTGTTTTAGTTTAATCCTAATGTGAAAGAGTTCAATCAACATCTATTTCCTCTTTTGGACTAATGATACTTAAAGATAAATATTTTTGCGGTAAAATATAGGTTACCTTAACTTCAATGTTTAAGTTGTTGTCCACCCTTTGATCTCCCTCTACAACCAATAAAATCATATTATTATTCTCTTGTTGTTTGGACTGATTGGGCCTTAAATCAAAGTGTAGTTTCAAAAATTTCTCCTCCATGTGGCCATCAACATTATAGTTCTTATTATGCTTGTTAGTATTATGGTATTTTATTGCAACTACACCTATATTATTTCCTTTACCTTTCCCCTTCTTTTGTCAACCTTTTGGGTGTTCTTGTAGCTCCATTCTTTTTGGCTCAATGAACTATTGTTTTTTCTTATCTCCTTCAATATAGTATTCTTTCACACAAGCCTCATCAATGGTCTTAGATTTTAAAGACATCACTTGTCTCCTAAGGTAACTATGCAAACTTGATCTCGAATACTTGATAAGGACTCTTAATTTATATCCTTAACTAGATTAATCTCTTTGTGAACCGAGTGGTGAATTCATGCATTATCTATCTTTATCATTGTTTGAGGTAAAGACAACTTATTATTTATTCCTTCTAATAACCAATAGGGTAGAAATGTGACTTTTTCATGTCTTTAAACACTTCCTAATCAATCATAAATAGTTGATGGTCTAATGTTCTATAAATGGAATAATTTTCCCACTATGTAAAATCATGGCCTTTATTCAAATGAGAAAAAGAGATTCTTTGTAATCCACTAACCTCATGCACACTAATAAATTTCTAGCTATTACAACCATTAATTCAACTTTATGGCATCTATCTCACCTCTATAAGGCTTGATGTCAATTTTACCTCTACTTTGAATGGTGCTTGATTTTTCTTGCATTCCCCTAACTCCTTTGGTTTCTCCCTCTTAGCTACTTTCATCTCCATATTCTTCTTTTGAACTAGAGATTCACTCTTAAAGATTATTTTTCTTCTTTATCTTCTCTTGTATCAAATTGGCAACCAAGTCAGTTACAACAAGGTTCATATCACTTATTCCCCAAGCCATTTAAGACATATCCACAATCATTTGAGTCATCTTATTATCCAAGTGGGTTATTATATGTTGGGTCTCATTAGTTTTTGTTTCATCATCATGTTAGTCTCTTACTCATATACAATCATGAAGTCATAGTATGTCACCTTTTTATTTCACATTCTAGAATATAGCTTTTATTCTAAATGTGTTTCTAGATTCCTAACTTTCTTCCTCCTACCTTATCTATGATGAAGTGGAGATGTGAGAATAAGTAACGTGGTTTCATTATTATATTATATATTTGTATCATTAAAGTTAACTGATATATGTGTTACATATGAGTACAGTTACATGAGCACCATTGATCCTCACTGAGTCCCTGCAAATCTGTGATGTTGTGAAGGGTTGTCGCTTCTAAACCCTCGGGCCGCATCCTACTCACCCTCGAACTTTTGTCGGCGGCGGATCGAACCCTCGACCATTTGCTTTGTTGCAGCTATCGGATGCCATCGTATTTCTCAGCATTGTAGTCCATGGCCAAGCTGAATCATCTCAGATTCCAGTGGCGATAAAACCCTCTCAAAGTCTGAAAACCATGGTTGCGGATTGCATGCTACGGAGAAATGTCTTGTCAATCCGCCTATCAATGGATTGATCAATACGCTCGAGCTGTGGCCCTATGAATGGCATCTTGAAAAATCTAGACAGTAATCGCAAATCTATTTCTTTTTTGGAGATCGTCTCCCAAATCACTCTCCTTGTGTGAACGCGTCTCCCAAATCAATGTCCAAAATCGATGGTAGAGGATTGTTTTCTGAACCGATCTGAGATCTGAACCATAGTGCAATTGACATCTAAACCAATCTGAGTGGAAGCGGCCATATCTTACGATCTGAGTGGAAGTGGTGACTCCAGAACTACTATAGGATCCCACATATGGAACCATTGTAGCGGCCATGTCCAACAACTGATTTCTAAAATTGATTTTCCTGAATTAAGGCGAGATCGATAGCAGGTGCTAGGTAAACCAGCGTGGGTTAGTTATGCGAATTTCCAGATTGTAGCAAAACAAGGAGATCGTTCGCAGATACAAGGATGACGGTTCTACACGTCTCAACGAACAAACTACTACACTAACCCTAGTACAAGCTACTATAAACACACATAGTACAACCTAGAAATGTTTATGTAACATAAAATAAATGATTAATAATGAATAATAAAAATTAAAAACTTAATAATACAAAATAAAAATTAATAATAAAATAATAAAAATTTATGTTTGCTCATATATATATATATATATACACACTAATTAAGTATGGTTAAGTATGGGGAGTAAAATTAGTAACATTGAGTAACACTTTAAAATAATAAAAAAACATAATAATAAAAATTTATGTATGCTACATTATATATATAATGAATAATAATCACCCTGGATACATTTATTTCTGAGTCTATCAAGCGTTCAGAGGGATCAAATTTTTTTAGGTTGAAACCCTTTTTAGAGTGCAAAACTTACGAAAGGTTAAAGGTTTGCACCTCGAAATATTTGATCCCTCTCGACGCTTGATAAATCCGAAGTTAAATGGATCTAGGCTGGCAACTATGATTCAACACATGTGCATGCCCCAACTCAAAGCTATCCTCATGTTTGAAATCCCCAAGAGGTAACATGTCTTTTTATTCGACAGTGATAGACTTATTAATTCTATATGGACGAAGCATAAAGAGCCTGGACTTTTTATATGGAAATTGGAACACCACATGTATTGTACAAGTTGAGTCTAGTAGTCTAAACGTTCTATGTTTTGGTCCTTTTTCGGTGATATTTTTTGTTTAATTTTGCTTGAAATTCAGAGAGAAATTGTTGGATCTATACATTTGAGTCGCTAAGTTTGTATGATCCGAGTTCCCTAGGAGTTTTCCAGCATGTTGAATCCATTTATGTATTCATAAATGCAATTTAGACAACAAAAAATTGTGATTTCATCCATATTTATGCCGTCGCATTCTGACGAAAAAGACCAAAATGTAGAACGTTTAGACAACGCCCATCATGAAACATCAAATAGTAATTTTGGTGAGGCAATTATTTTTTACAATAACATCCAATAGTATTTTTTATGATATGCAAATTTTTTGCTTTCATAAAAGGATAGAGATCTTGGAGGATATTGACAAATGTTTTAATGTGCAAGGTAGATTGAGAGATTTTATTAAGAAGAAATATTTCTTTTTGAGAGAATAGAAAATGAAAAATTTGTAAAAGGGTTTTAAGATCAATATTTTTCCTTTCAAGAAATCGTTGTCAAGTGTGATAGCTTATATTAAGAAAATAATTATAATAAAAATATGTTTTTTTGTGTGGTGTTGAAGTGTCCTAAATCCACCCAAAATTGAATAAGGGGATTTTAGGTACACCTTTTGTAGTGTGCAATGGTAATTTTTTCATGGTTTCTTTATGTCTATTTTTGACATAATCACTTGAAATTATCATTTAAAGCAACACAAATAGAGTTCAAGTACAATTAATGTCATTCAAATGCAATCAAGTAACAACCACGCATATTCAAGCCTTAAAATGGTCAACATCGACACTCAACAATGATTCTACATCAATCATTGAAAGGGAAAATCAAGTAAATGAATCATTGTTAAGCATCGAAATTTGCAAATGATTTAGTATTTGCAATAGTTTCTTTGTAAGTGTCAATATCAAAATCACATTGAATTGTATCAGGTGCATTCTGATTTAACCCGACACCTTCTATTTTTTTAGTCCAAATTCCAATTGTTGTTCCTGTCAATCAATCACTATAAAATTACAAGTTTCGGTGCATTTTTTATAGTATTCGACACCCTCGGCTTGTTGCAAGCAAAGTTCAAGGGAGCGTGGAGTTCAAGCAAACAACTTCAAGAGTTCAAGCAAGTAATTTCAAAGAGTACAAGTTAGCATGAATAAGTGCAAGTGAGCGAGTTCAAGAGTACAAGCGAGCATGAAGTGCAAGAGAGCGAGTTCAAGAGAACAAATTCAAGCAAAAAAAATTCAAGTGAGCAGTCAAGTGAGCAAGTTACAAGAGCACATCATTCAGATGGAGTGAATTCTCAAATTATTAGAGTTTTTGAACACTCTAATAAACATTGTTGAAGACAATATAGTCATATTTCACAAATATATTATGAAATCATTGCTAACTTGTTTGCAAGTAACGCAAACTAAAGTTAGAATTCTTCAAACTCAATCCCAACTCTTAAATGATGAGTTGATAGATCTCAAAAACCAATAGCGAGTGAAGTGTTCTGAACTAGTTTTTGTTCAAAACAACCCTCTCTATGATGATGATGATGATGATGATGATGATTTTCATCAAAAATCAGTGAAGGAGAAACTTAGAAAGACAACTCTAGATGCAAATGAAGATGAAGTTATTCATGAACCTACATTTCAAGAGTTTTCTTTTGAGTTTAGTGAAGAAAACCTTTCAATGATGCAGCAGCATGCAGTAAATCAACTTGCACATATGTTAAAGCAACAAGTTCAAAATACTCTTTCCAAGCCCATCGTCAGACCTTGGGAAGAAATCGGGAACAATAAGTACAGAACATGTATCAAATATGATAAGGAAGTAAATATTCATACTCCAGATTATTCAAAATGAATCCACTTCATCAGTGTAGATTCCTTCAAGAATATTTAACTTCGCCTATTTGAGTTCAGCAATAGAATGTAAAATGCCAAAATTGCAATCAAGTTGGTCATATGGAAAATCAGCGTTATGATCTCCATCCTTGTCAACATTATGGTAAGAAGAATCATCCATCAGAAAAATATTCCAAGAGAAACAAACTTACAAGATTGAAGATTCACTTTGAGTGGGTCGATCCTTGACAGTGGTCATTAACATCCTAGCAATTATTTTGGTCTTACAGAAGAATTCAATCTCAAGTAAAGACGATTTTTTGCAAACAATGATGAAACTATATTGCACCTTAAGGGGGGGAGTTCAAAAATCAAGTAAAGATTATTCATGAAACCACTTGTGGTCTCTCCTTTCAACTGACAAAGGGGGAAATTGATGATGGAAATAAACACGGTTGTTAAACTGAAAGTTTCGACAACAAAAACAAAGACAAATATGGTAGATGGGAAACTACAGTCTATAGATGGAAAACTTTGTCAAAATTATGGTTGAATGACTTGCAATTGAATCATTGTTACACATCAAATTTCTACACCTAGGTACTCATCCTAAGTGTCGCAAGTGTTGTAGAAGTGTCATATGCACCTTGCTAAGTGTCGCAAGTGTCGTAGAAGTGTCATATGCACCTTGCTAAGTGTCGCATAAACCTCAACACCATGAAATAACATATGTCACAATCCCTAGTCAATGTGGAGGAGAAATATTTTATATGAAGGTCAAAATATTATGTGCACGTGAATTATTATTAATATTCATGAAAAGGAAATTAATTTGGTGTGAGAATCCACCTCACATTTGGTTTCTATTTATTAGGGGAGGTTGAGGATCTCATGGATGGTTGAAATATTTCTTCCTTAAAATCCTTGAGAGATATTTCCTCCCTAAAATACTTAAGAGATATTTTCTCCCTAAATATCTTTCAGATCCCGTTTTAGTGGATCTGATGAGTGATCCTCTCCATGGTGGTTAAGCCTCCAAATCCTATATAATGAAGGTTTTCCATGGATAAGAAAGGGAAGATTAGAGGTATCAAACTTATGACCTTAGGAGGAAGCTTTTGGATATCAAACTATGATCTTGGGAGCATCGTTCACGAGCTGGATGAGGAGGACTTAGAGAGGCTGTTGCAACTGCAACTGCATCTACAGATTGTAAGTATCTCTTTAAAAGTTCTCATCAATATTACTTGGCCTATTCCCTTCAAGATTGTGTATTGTTGCATATGATTGTCGATCTTGATAAATGAATTTGATTAGTCTAATATTTTAGAGTAGAGTAGGAGTTCTTTGTCTTTCATTGTCCATTGCATTCCAGGTATCGAGTGGTGTTGAAGAGTTTGGAAATCAAGCTCAGATTGGAGGCAGCGAGGACGAACTACGAAATAAGGTGCATCACATTTGATTCCTTCTCTTTCTCTTTTTGATTAGGTAATTGAATTCACAAGGATGTTAGTGTCCATTTGTATGTTTTCTATCTTGGTATTAGGGATCTAGAATCCAAGAGGATATTCACCTGTCCACAGGGGAATTTTCCTACAATAGAAATTGGTGACTCCACTGGGGACATTCATTGACTTGTCTTTCCTTGGATTGTCTCTGCCTTTTGCCCACTTTTAGATCATTTTTATTGTTTGTCTCTGATCTATTTCCTTTCTCCCCTCTTCATTGAATATTTCACAAAATTATGGGAATTATGGGTGAAATTTTATGAGTTTTTAGCCTCTATTCTGAGTTTTTGGGAAGGGTAGCACTCCCCTGGAGTGTATATCAGAGCATTGATTGTAGATCAGCGCTCCCCTGCATTGCTTATCAGAGCGCTACAACGCTCTATTCCCTTATAAAAGGGAGCGTTGATCTTCTTTTTTGGTGATTTATGCCCTTTTCTGCTAAGTTTTTCCCAGTCTATCTTGCAGATATTTTTTCTCAGAGTTTGTACTTTGTCTTGTGGCTTTGTTTGGGTTGATTTTGTTTTGAAGAAGCTCACTATTGATTTTAGTGTATCTTTGAAAACAAAAAATAATGATTTCTTGCTTTGCATTAGATTGGGTCCAAGAATCGTGTATTGGTGTACAGTCTCTTTGGCTCATTTCTTGAGGATCTTGATATTGATGAGTTTAATAAAATTTTGGGACATTGTGCATTTGGGAATGATAAACGTTTTCTCCTTCTCGTAATATAGCTTTCATCGAAGTGAAATATTTTCATTCTCATTTCTTTGCATTGTTTAGAGTTGGTCAAAACATCATTTAGTCCACGCCATTTTCCTCTTGAGTAAACAACAACCTTAAAATAAAGTACTTATAAAAATTGATTAGACATTTTTATATTTTATGGTAGTAAACCTACATTAGCTTAAGGTGTAGGGATTTGGAATAGGTTGAAAGAATAACTTTCCAAAGCTATCAAACAAACATAGAATCTTATTCTAGGGAGCGGTAAATCCACTTATTACATTTTGTCATGGGAAGCCCTTCTCACACAAGGGTCAATCATGAGGTCGCATTGAGACTAGCAGAGTGACTAACCCTACTTTGTTGGTCTTGGTGTAGTGGTTACGCGTATTATTGGGGATCACTTGAGAAAATAACCTTGTGTGGGTCTTCTCAAGTCAATTTCGAGCTTAGTTACCCTACCCTTTCGTGTGTATCGGACTGTTGACTATTTCCCCAGGCATCATTGTTGTATTTCATAGCCTTAGTGGATTTTTTCTTTAGGGTAATACATGAGGTGACGGTGAAGGGGAAGTCTTCGTTGTACCTGGAATCGGTGTTGGCCAAACTCATTCGGGCTCCTTGGACGGTAAATCCACATTTATTGTGTGGAATCTTGCACCAAGGCGTAAGTCTATTAAGCAGGTTGTCAACTTAAATTTTCCACCCGCTCTATCTCATCCCCTTCTTACATTGTTCCCGCGATGTTGGATTTCATCACCAACTAGTGTGTTCATTGTGAGAAGGTTTTGTTTGTTTGTTTGCTTCCTAGATTTTCAGCGTGTGTTGTTTGTTTTCCCTTACAGGCCTTAGGTTGGATCTGTGTTTAATGAAATTAGTTCCTGGAATGACCAATGAAGCAACCCCTGCTCCGAGGGAACCTTTTGTTTTTCCTTCTTACGAAAACTTTGGTCATCCTTACATCGCTACTTTGAGCCTTCCAGGTCTCACAATTGAGTTACCGGTATGGTTGTTTTCCACTTCGATAATCCCAAATGCAGCAAGTGCTTCGGTTTTAAGCACTTCCCCCCAAGAACATCAACCTCATGTTTATCCTTCACCTTCTTCACTAGTAAGATCTTATTCTCCTTCTTCATTTGCAAGGTCTTCTCACGTTTCATCTTCTTCGCCGAGTGAAAGATATGAAGCTAGTAACCCAGTGAATAAGAAGAAGAAGAGAAGGAAGATTAAGAAGAAGACAAATAATAAAGGGTCCAAACTTCCAACCACTGCTAGACATGTTGGAGAACAACCAGTTATTGTTAATCGTGTTGGCAGTGTTGATGATGCCAAGATCACCCAAACAACCCATAAGCCCAAGTACCCTTGCAGGCTTTGTAAGGGTAACCACTTTCTGAGGGATTTCCCTGGTCTCCCCAAGGTCTTAGAAATTTAGTCTTCCACGTAATCATCCCCTGTGGAACATGCTGGTGACACCCCGTCAGCTAGTGACATTAAGGTTGGTAAGAATAAGAGAAGTGTCAAATTTCCTTGCTTGTTATGCGAAGGTGATCATTACTCTCAACTTCTTCCTCGTATATACAAGGCTTATTATCTTTTGGAAAAGATCCAAGTTCCAACTTGTGATCATGAGATCTCTTCCAAACCGTCAGTAGTTGATGGACTGGTCAATCCGGTTCCATCCCTGGTCAGTCTGGTTGATGAAGTGGTCAATCTAGTTTCATCCTTGGTTGAACCACAAACCCAAGTAGTTGATCCAGTTTCATCATCGATCAGCCATGATCTTCATCTAAACAGTGAAACCCAAGTGATCGATCCAGTTCTGTCATCGGTCGATCCCACTCCTCCCTTGAGGAGTGCCAAAGTGGTCGATCTAGTTCCGTCATTGGTCGATCCCACTCTTCATTTGAAGAGTACCAGAGTGGTTGATCCAGTTTCGTCATCAATTGATCCCACTCCTTCCTTGAAGAGTGCCAAAGTGATCGATCTGATTCCATTGTCGATCGATCCCACTCCTCCCTTAAAGAGTGTAACTAAAGTGGTCGATCTGGTTTCGTCGTCGGTCGATCCCACTCCTCTCTTGAAGAGTGAAACCAAGGTGGTCGATATGGTTCTGTCATCTGTCAATGCCACTCCTAAATCAAAGAGTGACAATGTCGCTCAGTTCTACCTCGTTAATACTAATTCACCCGGATAAGGGGGCACTCCACCTGTCCTGATGGCACCCCCTTCGAGCAATCATTTGATTTCTATTAATTGGAATCATTTGACAGAACACTATAATAGACGAAGGTTATTTTGTTAGCATCTTATCTGTGAATGCTTGGTAAGATTTTGTTTCCCCACGGCCTACGCTCGTGACTCAAAATATGTTGACCTTTGATAGAAGAGTTAGTCAACCTTTAGGGATCCTTCCTTGGTTTTCAGTTACTTTGCGAAGAAAAATGGTCTACGTTGATGTGATGGTAGTTATTGACCCCTTGGAATTTAACTTGCTCCTTGGGTGAGACTATGTCTACGTTATGAGAGATTGTGTGTCCACTCTCTTTCGAGCGATGTGTTTCCCTCACAACGGAAACATAGTAATGATCAACCAACTTGCATTCATTGACCCTCATCTAATCGTCAACCATCCACCTTCCCTGAATGGTCCATACATGCCAGCGATGTCCGCCCCACTGCAGGTCAATTATGTAACGACCTACCCCATGCGTTCAACCCCGCATGAGAGGGAATATCTCCCTTCTCCTGACTTAAAATATGGTAGTTGAAATGTTCATCTCTTCGATAGGGCTATTAGGGCCAGATCTCCCTACCCTTATCGAGGTCGTCGACATGTTTTCCTTCCAGAGTGTTTTTCTTCCATCTGGCGAAGATCTCTTGGAAGCCATGATTGAAGTTTGTCCCTTGACATGTATTCCTTCCAAATCATTTTTCTCTTGGAATCCATGATCAAGAACCAGAGCCTTGAGAATAGTTTTACTTCTTTGTGGAAAGCTCGTTAAAAAATGAAACAGAGGTCATGAGCATAGTTCTTTTCCTGTGTCAAGCTCGTTAAAAAATGAAATAGTCACCTCGCCTAACAAGTCGAGTCTTTCGCTGGATCTCGTAGATATAAATTTGAGTCTTTAGCTAGATCTCGTAGATGCGGAGTTGATTCTTTTGTTGGGTCTCGTATTTGAACCTTCATTTCATCGACCCTTATTCTTTTTCTCCATCTAGTACAGAAATTGGTGACAACCTCAAAGTCCACGAATGAAATGAAGCTTGGGGGGGCATGTCTCAAACATTTGATTATCATTCTGGAGTTAACCCGCTAGCTTCACAAGTTGGGGGCAGAGTACCAACCATCCATGGGTATCCCTACCTTTGGAAATTACGTTGGGAATTTACAAGCATAGTTTAATTTTGTTTCAAGCTTGTGTAAAAATGAAACCAATACCAAGATTAGTCTTTGTTCTTTCTCATGCTCGTAAATACATGAGAATGTAACCGAGTATAATTTTATCACTTTTTCATACTCGTAAAGTTTATACGAAAAAAGAACCCTATGGATTCTCCTTTAAGCTCTTTTCAGACTCTCTAAACATGAAAAATTGTCGAGTGATCTTGCTTCCTTTCACACTCGTTAAAAGGTTTGAAAGGGCATCTATCGAGTGGCATTTTATCGCTTTTTCAGACTCACGAGACCAAAATTACAAAAAAGGACAACCCTGGAGTCACCTTTAAGTTCTTTTCAGACTCTCTAAACATGAAAAACCACTGATTTTTCCTTTTCTTGACTCGCTAAACTACACATTGAAGGACCCATATGGGAATGAACCCTTACTTCTTCTGGTTCGTTAAATAAAGGAAGAGGAACTTACCGAAGGTGACTTATATCAATCATGTGTCACCCTCCTCGAGCTTGTTAAATTAAAAAGAGGTACTCAGCTTGTTGTCACAAGAGTTGGTTCTAGGCTGTAATAGAGCCAAACCTTAGCACATTTTAAATGAAATAATAAGTTTCCACTAGGAACTTGACTTGGGTTTCATGCAAGTAAATTCTAAGATAACCACGAACCACTTTTGATTAGAAGCTGCCCCTTCCAACCCGAGAGGGATCTCTTAAATATATGTCACGATAGGATATTCAATAAGCTTAACAGTGGGCAGATCTGTGGGTAACATAAAGTTTTGAGGTTTTTGGGGCTGGTAGTTTGGATCATGAGCTATTCCATTGGGCATGGAGTTGTTGGGTATTTGTTATATTCTTTGCATGTGTGTGTGGGTGGGTGCGTCAGATACGACAACTGCGTCTGTTGTTGGGTTTTTTGCTATTTTTAGCGGATTTGTAAATTAATCTCGGATTAAGGGATTAGGGTTTTGGTATCTACGGAATACCTAAAAACATTGTATATATTGTATGGCGAATGGTGAAATTCGATATAATGAAAATAAGAAAGGTTTTCCCAGTTGAGGGTTTCCGGTATAAAATCTCTGTGTACTCTGTGTATGAGCCATTGATTAATTTATGTATTGCTTAAGAATCTATATGCATTGCTTTACTTCGCAGGTTTAAAACTTACAGGAGTCAAATGATCAAGCAAATAATAAGAGTGTTTCAGCAATGGAAACCCGTGGAACAGAGGCGAGATAGAAGTTGATTACAAAGAGAAGTATTTATAAAAGTATGGCAGCAGAATAGAGAGAAAACATATCAATATGCAAGGAGCACTTAGCAATGAGTGAATTCCTAGCATAAATCAGTGGAAAGAGATGGTTGGGACAAAGTATCTAGCAAGGATGAATTATGAACCTTCATATCTCTGCAAGAAACAACCTATAACCTGTCCAGCAACAGAGCATCTAAAAAATGGATGAATTCCATTACAAACACAGTTACAAATTGGGAAGAAAATGGAAATAAAACCAAGTGAAATGATGTGAAAACAAAGCAATAAGACATTCTCTGCAAACAAAATCACAAGAATCTCTTATATAGATCGAAAATGCTCTGCACTCTTTTATTAAACATGAAAACAAGTTTTATAGCCCAGGAGTACTACTCCCACCTCCCTTTTACAAATATGTCTCATATATGTATTGAGGTCGAAATCCTCTCTAATCTAAAAGATAACAACAGTTACAACCAATTCTTGAAACTTTCTGCCATAGAAAATGGGCCAAACTGTTGAAAACTAGGGTTACGGTTATGGATCTGTATCTCTCGAATCGCGACCACTGTGTATAAACTGAAAGAGGTTTTTGTGAATCTGTTTATTCTGAGCAAAAACCTCTAACAGTTCCCTGAGACCCCTTTTCATTTTCCCCAAATCTTCATTTAACAAACATGTGTCAAAACAGGAAAATATGAAATCCGTAAATTAGGGCTCGGAGATGGATTCGATTCTCCCAATTTGTGACATATGTAGGAAAAATGAAAGAGGATAATTATCTCTGATGTGTTATTCACAAAATCCTCCAACCGTTTCTCAAAATGATACTCCAGTCGCTCAGAATCCCCATTTGAAAATGATGACTCAGGACAGTAAAAAATGCCACATTTCTGAAAATGAACCTCAAATTGCGGGGAACTTTTGACTTCCTTACCAAGATCAAAATGAAATTATTAAGACACCATTGTACATCTTAGGATTTTTAGATGTCGATCGACTATTCGAACGCGAAAAATGACCTCTCCACGGGTGAGAAAATTGTATTTTTCTAAAGCAGTTTTGCATATGACTGGAGTCCCGATTTCGGGTTTTCGGGATTCGGGAAAACAAAGCCGTGGTTATTAAAATTTCCACGTCGGCCAAATCCACGATGGCCAAATCCCCGAAATAGATTTCGTCTTTTACATTGCACTCTTTCGGGCCTTCGGGTTTCGGTTATCATGTCCTCAAGAGTTCTGACATGCAAGGAATCCTGAATCGCGAAATCGCGATGGGATTAATTAGACGATAATCATTTGTTTTAATCTTTTAATTAATCGTGATTAGCAATTAATATTTAACCTTTAGTATATTTAAGTGTCGGGACTTCGATAATACTTGACGCGAGAAATCCTGAATCACGAAATTGCGATGAGATTTATTAACGTTAATCTTTCTTAATCTTTATTTGACCCGGTTTATCCTTTAATACTTTACTGAATTCAGGGATCGGGGCTATAGTTATTAAAATACCTACGTCGACCAAATCCCTGACGGCAAAAAACCCAGACTCGTGAGATTTTTCTCCATGTGGCTTAATGCTCAGTGTATGCGGTCGTTCCACTGCCAATGCTTCCATTCATTCTCCTTGTGATTCAACGCTCGAACATATGGTACATTTCTTTGATTCTCACGTGAACCCAGTCTTTGGATTTTTCATGAGTTGGCTTGTGACTGTTATACTGTTGTGGCATTTGGGGCTGATTTTGGCGTTATTTGACTGAAGACGACAGGTAGAGAACATTCAGTGATGTGCGTGACAAACAGATGGTCGTTTTCTCATATCTACACTTTCGGTAGTTAAACACTACAATTTTTTTCTCTCCTAAGTTACCGAAAGCCAAAATTTCAATATTGTTACAATAGAGGCTCCATCTAGGGATGGTGCTTTCTTGCAAAGCGCCAATAATGGTAGACCACGTGCCTTCATCCATTGGGCGACCTGAAATCATCCTTATCAAACTTTGAATGTTGTCGCTTTACTTGCACCTTTCTGAAACAAAAAACCGCATATGCATTCATTGGGCTATGGAGTCGTAATGCTTTAAACAAAACCATATTGGATTCCAAACTAAACCGGAAACATACTAAAAACCATTGTTGTACTCTAGTGCTCAAATTCAAGCTTATTTATATACATCACCTACTCTAACCGATATCACTGCTTTGTTCAAGTATAGGAAAACTTCCAAATCAACCAAGCGAGTATCCGACTAACAAACTTAATTATACTTCCATCTTTGAGAAAAAGGATGATAGGAGCAGCTGCAAATTTCAAAACATGCCTTGGGAGCAGGTACTTACAGTTTTGAAATTCAGACTTCAAGAAGTTGGAAATAAAAAATTCAGTCCCCCATTTTGACTCCATATAAACTACTACTGGATCGTAGAAGGGAAGAAATATACCACTTTCACAATTAATCCATACTTCCTCCTGTTGGGAAAGCTATCTGAAATGATTTTGCGCACTTTGTCCACTGCTGATTTTTGCTTCCACTAATGCAAAAATGTCGCATTGAAACTTACTGGTATGTTGCTCAATGGTTGCTAAACAGGGAGGAGAGATCAATTGTTTCAGTAACCCCTCCTTATGTCCTTCATCTGTTGTCCAAATATCTTCTTGGTAGCTATCATACATAGGTTTATCTCTTTCATGATGTTGTTGATTGCTTTCATGTTGAACCGAAGTTTCTTGTTGCTCATCATCTTTAGAAACACATTCATCAAACAAAGGAGGACTGTTGTAAATTTTCATGTGTGATGAAGAATAAATCTGCTCTTCTTGTTCTTCTGGATATTCATCATAAACAGGTTCATCAGATAACTCAGGAGTGTCATCAGTGAAACAAATGCTAGGAATATCAACTGTGAAGCTATCTATCTTAGATCCACACTCCTCCAAATCATAGTCTAAATCATCTTTGAACAACAAACATTCTTCAATGTTATTAAACATGACAACCCTATCTTCTTCATGAAACAAAACAGTGTCTACAAGATGATCCTCTGGCTGGAAATAATCATCATAAATTGGTTTACTAACTTCCTCTAAAGTTCCATGGCTGTCATGATTTAAACTTAGATTTTCATTTTCAGTAATAGAAGAAGTTTCACTCACATGTTCAGGACTATGTGAATGTTGTAGATCTATGTAAGCAGGGGTTGCAACATGACTATTCAGGAGCAGATTTATCTCTTCTTTTGTTAAAGGAGGAGGTGGTCTATGCAATTTATGGATCAAGCAACTATTGTTTTCTTTCTCTTCTACATGTTGACCATGATGATGAATATCTTCTTCTTGAATGTGATCACAAGAGCTATCATATCCTACTTTTTTATCAGCCAACTATTTTTCATACTGATTATCTTCGTTGACTTGAGAAATTTCTGATATCCCTTCCTCCTCTTCAAGAAGATGTGTTTGATCTGTTTGTCTTATGAATTT
Organism: Picea sitchensis; assembly: GCA_010110895.2. Lineage (NCBI taxonomy): Eukaryota > Viridiplantae > Streptophyta > Pinopsida > Pinales > Pinaceae > Picea > Picea sitchensis. Next base: position 18,550 of record SNQJ01S0058294.1, on the reverse strand, counting down.
TATATTACAGCAATCTTCAAAAAGTATTTCAGTTGAATAGATTCTTTTACAATGCTGATGAAAAAGTATGTGAAAATATTTCAATGAAGGAATACTGGAATGAGGTAAAGATTTATACCAGAGTCTAGCATCTCTTTCCAATGAAAACATAAACAGTTTCATGAGGACATCTTCATGATGTATGTTTAATTCATCCATGAGCTTGTGGAATTCAAGCAAGTGTTGGGCGGGATTGTCGTCCGCATATTCTCCAAATTTAGGAAGGACATCTTCCCAAACTTTAATGTCTAGAACAGTGTTTGGAAAACCATAAACATTTGCAAAGTCCAGAGGAGCAAACCTTGCAGCAATCCGAGCAGCGAATGAATCCGACATTTTGAGACCAGTGGAGCCGCCAATGAATCATGTAGAGTCTTCGAACCAAGGAGTCGCCAGGTGAATGATCACAACCAATTGAATGTCTATCCCTTGTTCACCATCAAGAAATAGATCTGAACTTTTTGTCGTATCCCAGGGACGATAACTTCTTTCCTCCGTCCCCGGCAACTGTGCCAGAACATGTTGTCACAAGAGTTGGTTCTAGGTTGTAATAGAGCCAAGCCTTAGCACATTTTAAATGAAATAATAAGTTGTCACTAGGAACTTGACTTGGGTTTCATGCAAGTAAATTCCAAGATAACCACGAACCACTTTTGATTAGAAGTTTCCCCTTCCAACCCGAGAGGGATCTCTCGAATATATGTCATGATAGGATATTCAATAAGCTTAATAGTGGGCAGATCTATGGGTAACAGAAAGTTTTGAGGTTTTGGGGGTTGGTGGTTTGGACTGGGAGGTATTCCATTAGGCATGGAGTCAAATGATCAAGCAAATAATAAGAGTGTTTCGGCAATGGAAACCCATGGAATAGAGGCGAGATAGAAGTTGATTACAGAGAAAATTATTTATAAAAGTATGGCAGCAGAATAGAGAGAAAACATATCAATATGCAAGGAGCACTTAGCAATGAGTGAATTCCTAGCATAAATCAGTGGAAAGAGATGGTTGGGACATAACATCTAGCAAGGATGAATTCTGAACCTTCATATCTCTACAAGAAACAACCTATAACCTGTCCAGCAACAGAGCATATAACAAATGGATGAATTCCATTACAAACACAGTTACAAATTGGGAAGCAAATGGAAATAAAACCAAGTGAAATGATGTGAAAATGAAGCAATAAGACATTCTCTGCAAACAAAATCACAAGAATCTCTGATATAGATCGAAAATGCTCTGCACTTTTTTATTAAACATGAAAACAACTGCTACAGCCCAGGAGTACTACTCCCCCCTCCCTTTTACAAATATTCCTCATATATATATTGAGGTCGAAATCCTCTCTAATCTAAAAGATAACAACAGTTACAACCAATTCTTGAAACTTTCTGCCATAGAAAATGGGCCAAACTGTCGAAAATTAGGGTTGTGGTTATGGCTTTGTATCTCTCGAATCGCGACAACTATGTATAAAATGAAAGAGGGTTTTGTGAATCTGTTTATTCTGAGCAAAAACCTCTAACAGTTCCCTGAGACCCCTTTTCATTTTCCCCAAATCTGCATTTAACAAACATGTGTCAAAACAGGAAAATATGAAATCCGGAAATTAGGGCTCATATATGGATTCGATTCTCCCAATCTATGACATATGCAGGAAAAATGAAAGAGGATAATGATATCTTATGTGTTAGGCACAAAATCCTCCAACCGTTTATCAAAATGATACTCCAGTCACTCAGAATCCTCATTTGAAAATGATGACTCAGCATAGTAAAAAATGCCACATTTCTGAAAACGAACCTCATATTGCGGGGGACTTTTGACTGCCTTACCAAGATCAAAATTAAATTCTGAAGACACCACTGGATAACTTAGGATTTTTCGATGTCGATCAACTATTAGAACGCGAAAAAATACCTCTCCATGGCTGAGAAAATTGTGTTTTTCTAAAGCAGTTTTGCATATGACTGGAGTCCCAATTTCGGGATTCGGGGAAACGAAGCAGTGGTTATTAAAATTTCCACGTCGGAAAAATCCCTGAAATAGATTTCGGATTTTACATTGTACTCTTTCGAACCTTCGGGTTTCGGGTATCATGTCCTCAAGAGTTATGACATGCAAGGAATCCTGAATCGCGAAATCCCGATGGGATTAATTAGACGATAATCATTTGTTTTAATCTCTTAATTAATCATGATTAGCAATTAATCTTTAACCTTTCGTGGATTTAAGTGTCGTGACTTCGATAATACTTGATGCGAGAAATCTTGAATCGTGAAATTGCGATGAGATTTATTAACATTAATTTTTCTTAATCTTTATTTGACCCGGCTTATCCTTTAATACTTTAGTGAATTCAGGGATCGAGGTTGTAGTTATTAAAATATCTACGTCGGCCAAATCCCCGACGGCAAAAAACCTAGACTCGTGAGATTTTACTCCATGTGGCTTAATGCTTGGTGTATGCGGTCGTTCCACTGCCAATGCTTCCATTCATTCTCCTTGTGACTCAACGCTCGAACATATGGTACATTTCTTTGATTCTCACGTGAACCCTGTCTTTGGATTTTTCGTGAGTTGGCTTGTGACTGTTTTACTGTTGTGGCATTTGGGGCTGATTTTGGTATTATTTGACTGAAGATGACAGGTAGAGAACATTCAGTGATGCACGTGACAGACAGATGGTCGTTTTCTCATATCTACACTTTCGGTAGTTAAACACTGCAATTTTTTCTCTCCTAAGTTACCGAAAGCCAAAATTTCAATATTGTTACAACACATCTATCTGGGTGGGGGGGGGAATTGAAGGAAGTAGGTCAATCTTTTTGAGAATCCTTTATGGCAGCTTTTGTCACCCTTGAACATGGAACTTGTTTGCATCTCATCTTATAGTTGGGTAATCTGCTTGTCTCTGAGTCATACCAATTCCATGTGTCACCATACTTTTTTGTCCAGTCGAAGAGTTCTCTTGTTTCCATCACATTACATTATTGGTACTCGTCAAGTCAATGTTGCCAAGTCAATTGTCGTGCCTCATCATGTTCAAGGAAAGTTTCACTTCAAACCATCCATCTGCAATATTATCGGTTTCCATTTCCCGTGTCAGTCCATACTCATTTGATTAGCCATCTTACATCACTTTCCCATGTCAGTTTCGTGTCGATGATGGGGGATACATCAAGGCCCTCTTTCGACGAGTATTTTTTTGTCAACTTCAGCACATCATCCGGGAATTAGATTTAGAAACCAATTAGTACCTTGGGACTTGCATGCCTCAATGGAAGGCCTCCTCGCCTTCGACAATAGGTTTACATCATTGACCTCTAGTCGGATGATTCTATGAATGTTTAACTTCATCTCATTTATTCACATCCGTTGGATTGTACTAGGGTACCTTGGGAGTCATTGACATCGTTGGTGATTTCCCTCGCACTTGTTAATGGTTTACCTCAATGATCGGTAATCAAGTGGTTTCTACCATGTTCGACATCAAAACATCTATTCACGTGGCTAGATTTGTACCACATCAGGATTGGGACGAAGACCTTGGGTTGAGTGTTCACTATGTTATTTTATTTTCCCAGGCTGTGAAGGAGATCATTTGAGCATGTTGATATATAGATTGTTACATAGCTCCACATTGTATTGGTTTGTGGCTATGTTTTATCATCTCGTAGCTCCACTTTGTATTTCTCGTGGCTACGATCATTTCATGTCATGGAGGTATGGATCGACATTGTATCTTTGGTGTCCATATCTTTAGTCAATATTTTTCATGGATCTGCAGTGTATTGGTCGACGTATGTGCTTTGAGTCATCTTGTATTTTGAGCATAGGTATGCATGCCTCGGAAATTGAACATATACTAATATTGTTTGATGGTTGTTTGCAGCTTCTTCCAGGTTTTCCAACTCCACACCATTGCATTGAAGAATTGTAAAGTGTTTCGGCCATCAGTTTCTCTTCTTACCTCACACTTTAGGGGGCATACTATTACACATCAAATTTCCACACCTAGGTACCTCTCCCTAAGTGTCGCAAGTGTCATAGAAGTGTCATATTCACCTTGCTAAGTGTCCCATACACCTCGACACCATGAAATAACATATGTCGCAATCCCTAGTCAATGTGGAGGAGAAATATATTATATGAAGGTCAAAATACTATGTGCACATGAATTATTATTAATATTCATGAAAAGAAAATTAATTTAGTGTGAGAATCCACCTCACATTTGGTTTCCTATCTTTTAGGAGAGGTTGAGGATCTCATGGATGGTTGAAATATTTCCTCCTTAAAATCCTTGAGAGATATTTCCTCCCTAAAATCCTTAAGATATATTTTCTCCCTAAATATCTTTCAGATCCCATTTTAGTGGATCTAATGAGTGATCCTCTCCATGGTGTTTAAGCCTCCAAATCCTATATAATGAAGGTTTTCCATGAAGAAGAAAGGGCAGATTAGAGGTATCAAACTTATGATCTTGGGAGGAATCTTTTGGATATCAAACTATGATCTTTGGAGCATCATGAAAGGGTTGGACGAGGAGGACTTGGAGAGGTTGTTGCAACTACATCTACAGATTGTAAGTATCTCTTTAAAAGTTCTCATCAATATTACTTGGCATATTCCCTTCAAGATTGTGTATTGTTGCATATGATTGTCGATCTTGATAAATGAATTTGATTAGTATAATCTTGTAGAATAGAGTAAGAGTTCTTTGTCTTTCGTTGTCCATTACATTGAAGGTATCGAGTGATGCTAAAGAGTTTGGAGATCAAGCTCAGATTGGAGGCAGCAAGGACAAACTACGGAATAAGTTGCATCACATTTTATTCCTTCTCTTTCTCTTTATGATTAGGTAATTGAATTCACAGGGATGTTAGCGTCCATTTGTATGGTTTTTGTCTTGGTATTAGGGGTCTAGAATCCAAGAGGATATTCACATGTCTGCAGGAGAATTTTCCTACAATAATCATACATAGGGATGTTAATTTTGAGAGCAATATTGTGGACATTTTGTTCACCTGGATGGTCATTTGACCTAGAAAGGGGAAATTGTATCCTTCTCTATTATATCTTGGCATTTGATGGAGTTGTCAGGAATTTTTAGGGATGTGTCAAACTTGTAGTTGATTCACTTTCCTTGGATCACTCTAATTGTATTGGAGTTCACATCAATGAACAAATTATAGGCACTCTGGCTCAGATGAATACATGGTGATATTTTCCAGAATTTTCGGCATCCATTTTTGACATTTTCAAGAATTTCTTCATTGAATCTTAGCTTGGAAGTTTCATATTGAATAGTTGTATATTGTTATCGTGCAATCAGTACTTTCCCAAAGCCCAAGGAAAGTAAGGAAGATTGGCATAACAACAATATGTCCTACCACTATCACCTTAGTAGGAGATCCCCACGTTTTAGGAGTAGAAGGAGGTCTACCCAAAGGGAGGCATCCCTAGTGACCTAAATGGATGGGTAAGCTAAGGGTAAGGATAAAATGCACCCCCCTATCATTGTTCACTCAAGTCAAAGGTGTCACGGGGTTTACATCCAAGAAGGATGAAGCAAATGAAAATGATGAAGTGTACCTATCCAAAACAAGACAACGGAGAAAATATATGGAATTTTCAAGTACAAATATGATAATAAAGCTTCACAATATAGTAAACCAAGTGAAATAATGCTAGCTGATATAAAATTGCATCAAAATGAAAGCTTACAACGACGAGAAGTATTTTGTAACAACTGCAAGAAATATGCCTCCAGAGTGCTTAAAAAGGCAATGAAAAGGTGGAATTTATTACTTAGAATGATATTGACTTGTCACAAACACTTTCTGAAGTGATTATCTAGCAATTAATATGAATTGTGTAGAAAATTTGTTGCTTTTAGATGGTTGTAGAAAACATTTATAACAAAAGAAAATAAATTAGTGTTCTATCCTAAGTTAGTGTTAGTATTTGTTAGTAAAAGCTTGGGGGAGTAAAGTTTGAGTGTTTTTTTTATCAATCATTCATTAGAGAAAGTGGACGAGTGCCTTTTAGGCTTATGGAGTCAATAACAACAACAAAACAACTTGGAGAAATAACATATGTCACAATCCCTAGTCAATGTGGAGGAGAAATATATTATATGAAGGTCAAAATACTATGTGCACATGAATTATTATTAATATTCATGAAAAGGAAATTAATTTAGTGTGAGAATCCACCTCATATTTGGTTTCCTATTTTTTAGGGGAGGTTGAGGATCTCATGGATGGTTGAAATATTTCCTCCTTAAAATCCTTGAGAGATATATCCTCCCTAAAATCCTTAAGAGATATTTTCTCCCTAAATATATTTTAGATCTCATTTTAGTGGATATGATGAGTGATCCTCTCCATGGTGGTTAAGCCTCCAAATCCTATATAATGAAGGTTTTCCATGGAGAACAAAGGGTAGATTAGAGGTATCAAACTTATGATCTTGGGAGGAAGATTTTGGATATCAAACTATGATCTTGGGAGCATCGTGCAAGGGTTGGACGAGGAGGACTTGGAGAGGTTGTTGCAACTGCATCTACAGATTGTAAGTATCTCTTTAAAAGTTCTCATCAATATTACTTGGCCTATTCCCTTCAAGATTGTGTATTGTTGCATATGATTGTCGATCTTGATAAATGAANGAGGACTTGGAGAGGTTGTTGCAACTGCATCTACAGATTGTAAGTATCTCTTTAAAAGTTCTCATCAATATTACTTGGCCTATTCCCTTCAAGATTGTGTATTGTTGCATATGATTGTCGATCTTGATAAATGAATTTGATTAGTATAATCGTGTAGAGTAGAGTAGGAGTTCTTTGTCTTTCGTTGTCCATTGCATTGCAAGTATCAAGTGGTGTTGAAGAGTTTGGAGATCAAGCTCAGATTGGAGGCAGCGAGGACAAACTACGGAATAAGGTGCATCACATTTTCTTCCTTCTCTTTCTCTTTTTGATTAGGTAATTGAATTCACAGGGATGTTAGCGTCCATTTGTATGGTTTTTGTCTTGGTATTAGGGGTCTAGAATCCAAGAGGATATTCACTTGTCCACAAGAGAATTTTCCTACAACAATCATACACAACGATGTTAATTTTGAGAGTAATATTGTGGACATTTTGTTCACCTAGATGGTCATTTGACCTAGCAAAGGGAAATTGGATCCTTCTCCATTATATCTCGGCATTTGATGCAGTTGTCAGGAATTTTCAGGGATGTGTCAGACTTGTAGTTGATTCACTTTCCTTGGATCACTCTCATTGTATTGGAGTTCACATCAATGAACAAATTATAGGAATTATGGCTCACATGAATGCACAGTGATATTTTCCAGACTTTTCGACATCCAGATTTGCATTTTCAGGAAGTTCTTCATTGAATCTTAGCTTGGAAGTTTCATATTGAAGAGTTTTATATTGTTATCGTGCAATCAGTACTTTCCCAAAGCCCAAGGAAAGTAAGGAAGATTGGCGTAACAACAGGATGTCCTATCACTATCGCCTTAGCAAGAGATCCCCACGTTTTAGGAGTAGAAGGAGGTCTACCCAAAGGGAGGCGTCCCTAGTGACCTAAAGGGATGGGTAAGCTAAGGATAAGGATAAAACGTACCCCTCTCTCATTTTTCACTCAAGTCAAAGGTGTCACAGGGTTTACGTCCAAGAAGGATGAAGCAAATGGAAATGATGAACTGTACCTACCCAAAACAAGACAATAGAGAAAATATATGGCAGTTTCAAGTACAAATATGATAATAAAGCTTTTCAAGATAGTAAACCAAGTGAAATAATGCTAGATGATATAAAATTGCATCAAAATGAAAGCTTACAACGACGAGAAGTATTTTGTAACAACTGCAAGAAATATGCCTCCAGAGTGCTTAAAAAGGCAATGAAAAGGTGGAGTTTATTACTTAGAATGATATTGACTTGTCACAAACACGTTCTAAAGTGATTATCTAGAAATTAATATGAATTGTGTAGAAAATTTGTTGCTTTTAGATGGTTGTAGCAAAAATTTATAACAAAATCAAATAAATTAGTGTTCTATCCTAAGTTAGTGTTATTATTTGTTAGTAAAAGCTTGGGGGAGTAAAGTTTGAGTGCTTTTTTTTATCAATCATTCACTAGAGCAAGTGGACGAGTGCCTTTTGGGATTTTGGAGTCAATAACAACAACAACACAACTTGGATAAATAGCAATGATAATACTTGCCAAAGGAAAATATTTCGATGCAAGAGGTGTTGGCATTTCAAGGCCTCAAACATCCAAATCTTGAAGACAAGTTCACTAGAGAGTAAACACTTTTAGGCACTAGTGAACCTTCCTTCCTTAGACTATAGAAAATATATTATGCAATAAGCAATTAGGATGAAGCTACTAGAGTGTTACACTTTAGGGCCCTAGTAGTCACTCCTAAACAAGGTATACTTTGACAATTTAAACAAGTAGAAAAACTACAAAGAGAAAGAAGCACCTTATGTTTCTCTCCTAGGGTTTAAGCAAGCAATTTCATAATCTTCAATATGAAATAAGTAAAATTTACCACAATCATTTATTACATGAACAAATTGCATATTTTCTACTTACTTCACCAAGAATAATCAAGTCAAACCCTAGTTGAAGACCTTTCCACCATGAAATTAGCCAAGATACACCACAAAAATCTTCTCCGAGAAGATGCACCTTAGTAATTTCCGCCAATAGCCTCAAAGGGGATAAAATTTAATTCCTCCCACTGAAGTGGGATGAGTTATGATGAAAATATGAAATATTCCAACAATATTTATATGGGAAATCCTGGCTTATTTACCTAAAAGTTGTGTCTTTTCACGAAACCGAACCTACATGTCCATTTTCTCTTAAAATTCAAAATTAAATTAATTTTCATAAAGTAAAACCCTAAGAGGGTGACGTCGTCCTTCCTAGTGTGATGTTAGGACTCCTCCATGAGTCGTTGAGGTCACCTAGCTGAGTGTTGGGCCTCCAAAGGCCATCCTCAATGCCACTTGTGCCAGAACTACATTCTAACCTCTCCAAGTGTCAAACCATTGCCCTAGGTGACGTCATGGGCTACTAGGGTGATGTCCAAGGCCTCCAAAGGATGAAGCCCAGATGGGGAAGGGTGGCATCTAATCATTCGGGCCTACCGAGGAGACTCCAAAGGAAACTTTGTCTCCCTTCATTGTGCAAACTAGTCATCATTGTCTTGCCCCAAGCCTGGGGTCTCTGCATCCATCCTTGGGCTTCAAGCACTCATGAAGGTCCAAACTGGTACAATCCCTTCTTGGGTTAGTACACCTAAAATTCCCAAAAGGTGAGAAGATGGAGGGAAAGAAGCATGTAAAGTGACAAATATGGTCGGGAATGAACGATCACTCTTCAAAGAACCACCCAGTAGAAACCTATTCCCAAGGGTAACCAACTCACTAGGACACAATAACACCCATTGGGTTTAAATAAGGCAAAAATCATAAATTCCAAGCAAACATTTTGAAATAAAGAAAGATATTTTGCAACATGCTCAAATTATTCAAACATTAGAGTGACACTTAGCATGGTACCTGGACTCATTATCTCATGGAGAAAGATCCATCGCCTTCTTGGACCAGGCATGTGTGGTGGACATTGTTGTTGGCGATGTGTAGAATACATCAATGAAAAGATGGGCGCTTTGGGGCTATGATTTTCCCATCCAGCTCTAAGCACGCCATGTCTACTACATGTGGGCCTTGAGACATGATCTCCTTAGTTACCCCTAGTTTGGGGGTAACATCTGGCTCCTAGTCAAGGACAGGTGCTCACCATAGAGTGCATGAAAACCTTAACATCTCTAGTATGACATGTGCCTACTAAAACTCAAACATAGACATCAACGTATCTAGGGTGGTGATATCACCCTTTGTCCATATATGATAAAAATCAAAATGAGAAAGAAAGTATATCTAATCTAGCATATGAGCGTATAATATATACAATTGAGACAAAAAAATATGAAAATGATGTTGGATCATGTTGTCATTGATGCCAATAGTTTGATTGATTGATGTCAAGTGATTGATGTCAAAGGATTGATTGATTAATGATTGATATGATGCATAGTCCTTGATGNATTAAAGATGACTGTCATGATGATCAGGTTGTTTCTTTTGAAATCTTTAAAGATGATGATCAGATTACTCCGTCTGAAAACTTCGAACATGTTGAGCATATTGGCATATTAGTAGAAGATAGTTTCAGATCTGCAGAGGATGAAGAGGATAGCCTACAATTTCCAGATTTG
>SNQJ01S0058293.1:28985-72114 GCA_010110895.2 Picea sitchensis | reverse complement strand
GGATACTGTGAGAGAAAGAAGAGGAAGTTACAGCGGGTTTTGTTGTAGGTTGTATCCCTTCATTTGCTGGATAATAATAAAGGAAGGACCTGGCAATTTCTCTGGTGGACGTAGCCCACACTGGGTGAACCACGTAAATCTGTCTCTCTTGTATTGTGTGTCTTATGTGTTTTGTTTCTGCATTTGTTTTATTTTATTGCTCCACGGTCCTGTTTTTCTAACAATGAGGTGGTGGCAAGAATAGTTGACCCCAGAATAACCAAGTTCAAGGCCATGAGTTTGGAAGAGCAAGCGACGTCCTTGGATGAAAGACTACAAAGAGAAGAAGAAATTCTCAGGACTAGGGAAGAAAGGGTAACATTCAAATCGACCGAAACGATGGAAGCTCCCTAGGAAGCCCCTGTACATAACTGGAATTTTCTCAGAACTCTAGGTGCAAGGGAAAGAGGGACACTATTTCTCCAACATGCTCAGCAAATAATGGATCCGGCCCTCTTATCAGGCATTCCAACCAGTAACCTGGAAGAGAGCACGACAGTGGTAGGCGGCTCCGAGCTCACAGACCCCGGTAACATCAACGGGTCAGATGACCCTCAATCTACACTGCTTCCAGTCGATTCACCTGCAGGCACAACAGATCCATCGAAGTCAAGCCGGGTGTCGGTAAAAACTAGTGCACCTAACCCTCAGTTTGAGTTCATAGATATATACAGTAATGATGAGAGTCTGGAGGCATCTCAAAAAACCTCTGTGCATGTAGAAGAAGAAAAAGGATATGAAAGCGGCTTAGATACATAAATGCCCGATGTGTCGGAGACCTGAGCAAGTAGTCCCAAGGAAAAGTCAGAATTAGACGTGTCAACAGAAACATCCCCACAGAAGGACATCGACGATGCCACGGCTAGAATATAGGAAAGTATTGAGCTCGCTCCCAACACATCCATTCCACTTGATACTCAAGTCCCCAATAAACATCAGGAAGAGGCCAGGCCTTCGGAACAAAACAACGAGGTTCAAGAGTCTGATATTGAACAAATATATACCACCAGCAGCCTAGGAAACACACTTACATGGGGTGACCAACAGATACTAGAGCCAGTAAACGAAGTGTCATACATCTATGCGATCTCCTATGATCAAAAGAGGAAGGCCATGATGCAAAGGACTTCTAAGAAGAGAAATATTACTGTGGACCATTCAATTTTGGTTACCACAGAGGAAATCTTAATCAACACAGCAGACACTCACACGTCTGAACTAATAGGCATGGGAAGAGCCCTCTCTAATGCTGCCCAGGATAGGGCCAGGAGGGATGAAAGAGAACTAGCGATTACTCTGAAGGAACTGGAACACCTGCGCCATATTGTTGAGTATTATAAAGGCACCACACAGACTGCGGCATATTTGAAGAGTGAGTTTTCATGAGTTTACAATGAGTACAAAAAAGAAAGAACTCTGTTAACTGAAAATATAATTGAATTCCAGGAGGACACTCTCAGTCTCTCACAGCATGCAAGGAGATGGAACGATGGCATGAAAGAGCGCAACAAGTGGTAGAAAGGCTCGAATACATTGAGGTCGTCCAATAGGGTCAAGAAAAGGAATAACATGGCATTCAGCTGTTAAACAAAAATAGCCTCGACCGCATAAAGAGATTCGTAGAATACTGGACTAAGATGTCTCGGGATCCACATCGAGAGATCCAAGAACAATATGCCAAGTGCCAGAAGAACTGGGATAAAATTAATAAAGTAATGAAAGATATCAAGCTCCCCAAGTTTGGCAACCCCGGTGAGTTTATCGGCATAAGAAACGTGCTCAAGATGTATGCCGAACAAGACTCCCTATGGGCCGAAGAGTGCGCGAAGGTAACCGATGCGAGGCCAGGACAGGTGTGACAATTCATAGAACACCCAATCAGAGCTAAAACCATGTTGCAATAGTTGAATTCCACCTTGATAAAATACTGAGCACATGCAGCGGACATCAAAGGGATATATGGGGCCCCAATGGAACAACACAGATTCCCGTGGGCCCATACTTGTGAAGAACTCTTTATCAGATGGTCTGATTATGAAAGAATCCACCCTTTTCAAGAAACAACTCGGGTGGACTGTTGAAAGACTGTCAGATAATGACGCCACGTGGCGATTTTTGATTAGCTCAAATTGTATTTTAATGTTAATTAATGTTAAGACTTTATATTATAAATAGGAACATCGACCAATGGTCCAGGAGGTCGATGGTTTTTTGCAAGAACTCTTTTCTTTCTAGTTGTTAAGAACTATTTTGGAGCTGCTATGAATGAAGAAGTCCTTCTGGACCAGAGACAAAGTTGTTTCATCATATGCATGTGTAATTGAGCCTGGAGAAGAACTACTTCCTATTCAGTTCATGAGAAGATGTAACAAGTAAGAGCTAGCAAATATATTGTCAAGTTATATGGTGCAATTGTTTTGTTGTTCTTTTCTCTAATGATGGAAATGATGAATCATTGTGTGGATGTATGATGAAGGATTATGGTAGATGAATTATTTTGCTTGCTATTGATCTTATCATATAATTGTTTTCTTCTAATTAGTATTCTCAAACAGTAATTGGATGCTCACATGGTTAACGTATTATTACCAGGCCTGTGGTATAGGATTATCGTTTTCATGTTTGAGTAGTGGGTTATCCCAAGCTCAGCCTCTTCTGTAGTAGTTAAATTTTCTCTCATCTTCTTTTCTTGGATAGTTTAGGTTAAAATCTCAGCTAGTGATCGAGTGCTCACACGGTTAAAGTATTATTACTAGGCCTGTGGTAAGAGATCGATGTCTGCATGCTGGAGTGAGGGTTATCCCAAGCCTGACCTTTCCCAGTCTTTAGACTTCCTTATCACTGTGTGGCCAAGTTGGTTTATATCGACTTTTTCTCACATTTATCCTAACTAAAGAGAAAATACCAAAAGAGAAAATCCTAACTGAAGGAGATGCCTCCACAAGAAAACACAAATCCCATCGATTAAATTGGAATGGATCGCGAGATCTAGAGAACCATTCCAATCACAAAACGCTGTAGATTCTAATTAGTCATCGATGGCGGGTTTGGTTCCTACTGTTGAGTTAAGGGGTTTAAGACCCATCAACAAAATTGGTGCTAGAAGGAGGGCATGAGAATGAATGGCTGAATATGTAAGTTATATGATATTTTGAACAACCTATAGATTCGTAATGGCCCACATGCATGAATAGTCATCCAACAGGCAGCCCACCTTTACCGAGTACTCCTGAAGCGGATAACTCGTCCCACTCCAAGGAAGGATATCTTCATCGCGAAATACCTTACACCCTCCCTCACAAGGAAGTGAATCAATTTAGAAGGATTACCAGAGCCTACGCCCGACAAATCGGAGCGTTTCCATTCACCCCCATCCTCCCTTGAAGAAAACAACAAGGTAGACCAGTGGTTAGCACTCCTGATGAAGTTTTCGTACACTCTGTCGAAGACTTAATAGACTTCGCGATCACCAAAATCCAAGAACCTCTTGACCTTATACCCGAGACGCCAACCGACGACATCTTCGAACCTAATGATCTTTCAGAAGAGGAAGAGCCTAACTCTGACTCCGAAGATATGGAAGAGAACAATGATCATGAGGAGGAGAGAGAGGTTCCACTTCAAGGCAACCAACCTTGGTTGGTCGGGGACGTCGTGGCCGTCCCTGGACGAATACATAATCTCCCTAGGCACCTAGAAAAGTTTCTCCCCAAGTATGACCCTGAGGCCTCAGGATTGCCCAAAGATCATATCAAGAAGTTCATACTTGCGATCAGGCTTATGAACATTCAACATGAAGATGTAGTATGCATACTTTTTCCCTACATGTTTGAGAACTTGGCTTCCACTTGATATTTTAACTTTCCAGTAGGATCCATAACCAGCTGGACTAAGTTTGAAAAGGACTTCCTAGACAAATTTTCTGAAGAAACTACCACGGGAGCCCTTATGGCTGAATTGTTCGCAGCCACCATGACCCCAAAGGAAAGGGTCAAAGATTTCAATAAAATATTCACGACTATCCTAAACAAGTTTCAGCCCGTGACAAAACTGGCTCAAGAGTTGCAAATCGAGGTCTATGCTAACGCTCTTCCAGCCTCTATTTCCATGTTCGTTAAAAGAGTCGCTAAGAAAACCCTCGCGGAGAATTTCGAAGAGGCCAAGACGATAGAGTTCCATATGAAAGGGTGTAAATAAGGCTATGCATCTCTAGCAAGAAAAGAAATCCATCCCCCTCCCAGGAGAGGACTCCTCTTGACTAGATCACCTAGGAAGCCGGCTGAACCAACTCTCGATAAGGGTAATGGGGATATAGAAGAGCTGCAACGCATGGTCAAGAAACTATCAAATGAGATTATATATATGAAAAGAACTGTGGGTGAGGGAAACCAAGGCCAAAGACCCTATAAGCCTTTCTTTAAAATAAAACAATCATTCAAAGCAACTGAACCTCCCCCAACCAACCTAAACATTGGCTTAGGGAATGTCGCATCTGATTCTTTCTGTACTTACCACCAAGAGAACCACTTAGAAAGAGAATGTCCTCAATGGGTCAATGCCATGAATTTAATGGCCAATCATTTTCTGGGCAAAGTCTCTCTGACCGAACCACTCAACAATTTAGCCTTTAACATTGTCGATCAGGAAGAGGTTGACCCACCACAAGACACGGGCATGCTGATATGGGATTCTGATGTAATCACATCTTCGGAAGATCTATTTAAACCTCAGGCACCACCCACAGAGATATCGATGGTACAAACACATAGTAAGGGTCAACCAGACCTAAAAGATATTGATACCACCCGTGTCTCACAAAGTAAATTAACTCCCGATCACCCGAGAATGCCTTTTTCTCCCAGTAAACAGCCTATAAGCATCCATATGTGGGAATATCCTAAGCTAGATTATAACGTAGTTGAATATTTGAAGAAGCTGAAAGCTAGTATATCAGTTATGGATGTATGTAGAATCCCTCAGTAGAAAGACCTTCTGTTGCAGGCTCTAAGTTCGGTAGAAAACTATGCCACTAGCGATGGTCGAGAGAAGAATATACCCCCCATATATTTGGCAAACAAGCCAATGATAAACACCTGCTCAGAAGGTAGGAAGGAGAGACCTTTTGTGCCTCCTTTCCTTTTAACGTTTGAAATCTTCAATAGGAATCTTCACAATTTTCTGGTAGATTATGGAGCATCTTCTAATGTCAAGCCCTTGGTCGTTTGTAATAAACTAGGTGATGTCCCTCTCAAGAGAGATAAGCATGTTATACAACTAGACAGAACCTGGGTCAAGGTTATGGGGAAACTCAAAGATGTGATGATCAAGATAGCGACACACCCTAGTTTCGTGCAGGTGATTGATATCATTGTAGCAGATATCCCTGAGGCATATGGGCTATTATTGAGCTGAGATTGGTCCTAAAATCTTAATGGATACTTTAGTACTAACTGGGCACACCTTTGGCTACCACTGAAAGGATACAAGAATATTATTTGAATTTATAGGGAGAGGTATCTGAAGCACACGATCACTAATCTGGAAGCCCCTAATGAACCAACCTCCACAGATTTTCCCATATTGGGTAATTATTCTTGTGACTCCTACTTCAAGAACTTCCCTCCCCTCATATGCAATGTTCCGCTTACCCAAAACTCTGAGCTTCCTTTCCAGGAGAAATCACCAATGCCGACAGAAGATTCTCTCTTTTGTCAAAACCTCATGCCAGGTCGGGTGGAAGGAAGGTGTGGACAACATAACATCAACAATGGTGAAGGAAGGAATGATTGTCATTCATGTATTTGGACCCTCTATTTTGATGGATCCAAGTCACAAGAAGGATTAGGAGCGGGGTGTATTCTAATCGACCCAAGGGGTAGGTGGCATTTATTGTCTTGTAGGCTAGAATTCGAGTGCACCAACAACACTGTTGAGTATGAAGTCCTGGTGCAAGGGTTAAATAAAGCCATAGATCTTAATGTCAAAGAATTAAATGTTTTCGGAGACTCATAAATCATAATTAGACAAGTAAGAAACATGATGCATTGAAATTCTCCCCACCTTAAGAATTACCAGCAGGAGGTGCACAGGTTAATAGAACACTTTTGACTTTTCAACATTACCTCAATCCCCAGGGAAAATAATACCCTTACTGATTCCCTAGCCACAACCACTTCTAGGCTATCGCCCTTAGAAGATTATGAAGCCTCCCGATTCATTGTAGAACTGCTCTACAAGCCATCGGTACCTAATAACATTTCTAATTGGAAAGTCTTCGAAGGAGATGAACAGATCATAAGTTTTTTGACCAATCAGGACAATTTCAAAGATCTCTCTATTGATGATGAAGAGTTCCAAGAGAACTCAACAGAAAAGGGTCCTATGGAAGACCGACATATGGATAGATAAAAGGCCCATATGATCCCGAAAGGGGTAGCTAATCTAGAAGATTTGTTTGATCTAAAGGAATGATTCAAAGGTCTTAAAAGCGCAAAGACTGGCAGCTCTTATCCCCTCCATGAGACTATGAATCTTAGGACCCCAGAGAACCCAAGGAATGTAAACCTCAACAAAACTATATCTAAGGAAGAAAGAAAGGCCTGCCTCAAGTTGTTTAGACAATACCAGGACGTTTTCTCATGGTCCTATAAGGAGTTGAAAACATATGATACTCGTATTATTCAGCACACCATCCCGTTGAAACCTGAAGTCAAGCCTTTCCAATAGAATCTCGGGAAATATCACCCTTCACTAGAACCTCACATGTACCAGGAATTAAGGAAAGTCCTGGATGTGAAGATAATTTTCCAGGTTAGGCACTCTGCCTGGGTAGCAAATCGCGTTCTGGTGAGGAAAAAAACAGGAGAAATCCGATTGTGCGTAGACTTTCGAAACCTCAATAAATCTTTGGAGAAGGACAATTATCCCATCCCGCTGATGGAACAACTCTTGTAGACCATGTCGGGCTTGGATATTTTTTCTATGCTCGATGGTTTCTCAGGATACAATCAAGTGTTGGTTTCGGAAGAAGACCGATTGAAAACCACCTTCCGAACCAAGTGGGGAACCTTCTCTTATAAACGCATGCCTTTCAGCTTAATTAACGCAGGAGCAACCTTCTAGAGGGCCATGGACATGGCATTCTGAGGGCTTATAAACAAGTGTGCAGTAGTATATTTAGATGACGTGACGGTGTATTCGAAGGATAGGAGGGAGCACATCCAACACTTAACTCGGATTTTTGAAAGATGCAGGAAGTACGGTATATCATTAAATCCTAAGAAAACTATCTTAGGGGTTGAAGAAGGGAATTTGTTGGGTCATATTATATCTCAAGCAGGGATTCGCATAGACCCTGAAAGGATTAAGGCCATAACATAGCTTCCATTACCTCATAACAAGAAATCCATGCAGTCTTTCTTCGGGCAAATTAATTTTGTGAGGAAGTTCACTATCGACATCGCCGAAATTATCAAACCCTTACAAAATATGATTCACAAAGATGCCAAATTTAAGTGGGATGAGGAATGAAAAAACACTTTCAACAAAATCAAAGTTTCCATATCTCGGGCTCCGGTGTTGTGAAGTCCTGATTTCAATAGAGGCTTTAATTTATATACCTTCTCTTCTGACCAATCGCTGGCTACAGTTTTAACTCAGAAGGACAATGACAACAATGAAGCCCCAGTATCATTTATGAACACTAACCTTCAAGGAGTTGAGCTCAACTATCCTGCCATAGACAAGCAGGCCTACACAGTCTATAAGGTAGTAAATCATTTCAGGTCCTACATCCTCAAGAACCACACTAAGGTGATTGTGCCACACCATGCAGTCTGATCTATGTTCAACCAAAAAGAAATGGGAGAAAGAATAGGGAACTGGATGGAAATAGTCCAAGAATTTGATCTAGACATAAAACCTGCCAAGCTGGTAAAAGGATAAGGTCTGTGCAAGCTCATAGCCGAAGTCCATGCTCAAGTAAATGAAGACTCCAGATGGGAGAATGAAATAGCTCTATGGTGTGGAGAAGTAGCATACCTTCCACCAGGACGAGATTCTTGGTACAAGGACTTGTCTTACCTACTACATCACGGAACTTGTCCCAAAATCCTCAACCCAAGAGAGAGAAGAGCCCTTAGGTTAAAGTCTGCACAATATCGTCTCATAAATTCAGTGCTTTTCTGGATCAACTATGATGGGGTGTTGTTGAGGTGCCTCGAATGTGAAGATGCTGATAAGGTGCTAAAGGAACTTCATGATGTCCCCACCAGAGGACATTTTGCTGGAAATACCACCGCTCATAAGATTCTGAGGGTCGGCAACTACTGGCCCACCTTGTTCAAAGACGTGCATACTTACGCTAGAAACTATAAGACTTGTCAAATAAGTGCTGGAAAGGAGAGAAGGGAAGCAGTTCCTCTTCAACCTGTGATTGTTTCGAGGCCCTTTGAGTAGTGGGGGTTATATATCATAGGAGAAATTATGCCCAGCTCTTCTAAACTGCACAAGTACATTCTTACTGTCACCGACTATTTCACAAAGTGGGTAGAGGCCATCCCTCTAACTCATGTAAACGAGAAGGTAATGATCCAATTCATAGAACAACATCGAATCACAAGGTTTGGTCTCCCCTCTATTCTAGTATTTGATAATGCAACTTACTTCTCTTCTACACTATTGACAGAATTTTCTTTGGACAAAGGAATCATAATCAAGTACTCTGCAAATTATTACCCTCAGGGAAACGGTGTGGCAGAGTCGACTAACAAAAATCTGGTAAGGATATTAAAGAAGATAGTTACAAATAACTAAAGAAATTGGCATAATCAACTTCATAATTCCCTATGGGATGATAGTGTCACACCCAAAAAATCCATAGGAAACTCCCTGTACTTTCTGGTCTACGGGCAAGAAGTTATCCTCCCAAACGGGCTCTATCTGCCATCTCTTCAATTGGCCCAAGATTCCAACGAGGAACCCTCATCGACCATGCAACAAATAATCAATACTCTACTCATGCTGGAAGAAGAGAGAGAGAAGGATAAGTCAAAATTCCTATCTCACCAACAGATAGCGAAACGATGGTTCGATAAGCATAAGGCCAAAGAAAAGAGTTTTGAGGTAGGAGACTTGGTACTAAAATGGGGCAGAGAAAATGAACCAAAAGGGAAGCATTCTAAGTTTCAGAACCTGTGGCTTGGACCTTTCTAGGTTGTTGAAAAGATAGGGGCAGGTACTTATCGATTGCAGAACTTGAGGGGAGAACCTAACGCCCTCCCAGTAAATGGTCCAGCCCTAAAACAATATTTCCAATAATATATATATAATAATAAATAATAAATAAATATATAAAAAAAACGGAGGACATGAGTTAAGGTTATTGAAGGAAGAATAGAGATTCTGCATTCGCCCAGTGAATCACAATTTTTTGATCTCTCAACACACCCTAAAAAAGTCTCTGCCAAACTCTACTTTTTGGGTACCACTTATTGTTTATTTCAGAACAATGTTGTTTCCGCTTATCTTTGTTTTCTACAATTTCTCCTTGATTCTTTAAAAGTTTCCCTGAACATGTTGAAACCATCACAAATTAAAGGGAGTAACATTTGACTAAAGAATCAACCACTAATTTGTTTCACCTGATGCGTCCAAATTTCTGCACCAGGAAGAATCAAAGGTGAAAGAAAATCATCCTAGAAAACTAAGGACGTCGATCGTCGGTTTTCGTTGGCATCGGTAAACGGGGAGTTGTTCTTTCGTGATAAGCATTGCACAAGAAATTTGTCGATGACCAACTTCATTCAGCATCGGTGAAACCCGAAAGGAAATAGTCATTTGCAGAGAAAGGGAGGAATCGCTGACGGTCGATCCTGCAAAAACATTTCGGCGTCGACGGGTTTTTCTTTTGTGAGTATCAACGAAGAATATCGTAGCTCAGCGCCGATCCCCGACTCCCCCTTTTAGAAAATGACACGATGGGATGTTTTAGCTATAAAGATACACTAGATACGTTGCATTTAATTGATTGATTAATTCCAAGATCGCGCATCAGTCTCTAGTTCGTGTGCAGATTCCAGTGACTGTTTTAACCTATAGATACATTGCATCTCCCTCTGCGCCTCCACCGTCAACCTATGTAAAATTGATCATCGGGAATTGGTGGTAAGTGGTTTAAATCTCGTCCCATTACTTGTATTAACAACTTGATGTGACTGGTAATTTCTCTCTCGTTATATTACTCTGAATTATTATGAGCCAGAGCATTTTGCGTGAAAAGATGTCTAGAACATCTAGAGGAGCGAGACGAATGGCCCATAGAAGGCTTCCAAGATATAGTGAGTATTAAGCAACATATATTAGCAAGCATACATGTATGTACTAGTCTGGTTTTGATTTCATTTCACATATAAATTAAGATCTAATTTTATTCTATGTGTTGGCCCAAATTGAGCGTCTTCGGTTGTAGGAACGATGCCTCCAAAGAAACCCACCATCAGGAAATCTCCTAGAATCCCAAAGCCGCAAGAATCAGAAGTAGGAGAAGGCTCCTCCCCAACCGTTGCAAGAAAATTGGAATTCACTTCCAAGCCAACACCCATCATCAAGACGATCACCAAAGAAGCCTTCGCTCAACCCCTGGCCTTTGGGGACACAGAGGTGAACATTGGGACCAAGACAACATTCCCTCGATGGGAAAATATGTTCAAGGAAATCAAGCATGTAGAATTTCCCGAATATGCCCTGCATAGCAATCCTCACACGAGGAAGCTACCTACACATCCACAAGTCTTACCTACACATGGTGGCGAGAAGGAATTTGGTATTGCCTTGCATCAAACTTTTGAAATGGCTTATTGATCACAGCGATGCACATAAGTGTGTAATTAATGATGATAATGGTCAAATCGCCATGGATTTCCTCCCAGTAGAAATCCAAAGGTATTACAAGCTCAGGGAGCCAGATGAACATTTGAACAAGGATTTTGTTGTGAACTTTTATCAGAAGCACGACACCGGCAAAATCATGGCGTCCTGGTGGAGAGAAGACAAAAAATTCACTAACCAAAACTTCGGCTGGTACCCGACGGCCAACCTCAGACAACCTTATATCTATCTAATGGCTCTCCTTTGTTGGTTGCACGGAGAAAATGATTTCTCCAGGTTTTCGGAGGCATGGATGCCTTTGTCTTATACTGTCACCGTCTCTAGAACAAGCTTCAACTGGGGCGCGATCATATCCAAACAGCTTAGCACCTGCATTCTACAGGTTGAGCAACCGAAGGAAGGAGAAAATCCTGCCTTCTACATGGCATCTTATCTATTGGATTTCATCTATGCAAGAAATGTCTTCGCAGGAATGAACCTAAGCTAGCATGCTTTCGAGCTCCCGATCCATGTCTATTTTAGAATCTTGTGGGAGAACAGGTATAAAATATCCTACTCTCTCATTTGCAACCAATTTATTTCACCTATTCATTTCTTACTATTCAATAAAGAGTTCCCAAGGCTGTCTGATGCAGCCAAAAAGGTTATATCGAAAGTTGGTTACTTGCACCTATATGAGCGCAAAACCTACATTAGGGTTTTCAACATCACAGGAGCACCAAATTTGCTACCTATATATGTCCCCGACCGACTGGTACTAGGGGAAATATGTTACCAAACTATCTTGTAGGGTTACAATGCCATGTTGGTGAAGGATAAGAAGCGGGCATTCATACCCTATGGGTTTCATATCGGCTTCTACCAGGTTAAAGACATTGCGCAAGACAAACAAGAGGGATTAAGTCAATTGGAATTTCGGTTCCAGATAGGACGTTTTCACAAGCATGATCCCAAGGGTCTAGTCTCAAAACATGCATCACAAGTATCATCCTGTTGGCCTTATGCCCATGACTGGTTTGAGGATGAAGTCTTCACTAGAAATGATCAATATTGGGATGAGGTGGTGGCAAGAATGGTTGACCCCAGAATAACCAAGTTCAAGGCCATGAGTTTGGAAGAGAAAGCGACGTCCTTGGATGAAGAGTGCAAAGAGCATATTTTATAACCCTAATTTGCACCAGACATGCTTACCTGGCATCAGGCCATCTCAGATTCCTTCTTTGCTAAAGCACTGTTGAACAACTCTTCTTAAAAATATCTTTTATAAGGGCCCAAGTGCCCTACTCCATTACTGTATGCGTGTACATGCTAGCTGACCCAAAACAGCCCGCGTGTACCTACAAAAGCACGAAAAAAGGACAGTTGTCGACGGAACACACAGCTTTGGGTGTGTTAAATAAACCTTTCGGCCATGCATGGCCAAGGGTTCGACCAAATACCTAGCTTCTTATAGCCTATAAAAGAAGGGTTAGGGGTCCCATTTGGAAGAGGAGAATCATAGTAAAGAAACTATACTCGATTTCATATTCCCTTTGTCCCAACCCTTTAGCCATCCTTGTGCAAAGAGAAATATAGAGCAAAGAAGTTGGAGGATATTTGAAGAGGAGCCCAGGACCAGGTTCATGGAGCAGTAGTCGGCTTCATCATTGTAAGTTTATTTGTTGAAGTTAATAATAAAGAAATACTTTTCCCGTCCCACCATATGAGTTTTTCATGGTTTACTACATACTTGTTTGTTGAATCTCTAACCCATTAATCTATATATCAAATGCATGTGGAGTTTTTTGTTTGTTTTGTGTGAATGCAGGCCATCCTTGGGAGGAGAGCTGCAATCAAAAAAGTGATCAAGTGTGAGGAAGGATCTACATCAAATGCCCAAAACAAGGTATGCTCACTTGATCTTATTAACTATGTATTTGCTTAAGAATAATGGGGATTAGGTCTAGGACAACAGTGGAAAGTAGAAATCTTTAGGTCTTTTCTGCATGCATAATTAAACCCTAAGTGCTAGTATGTAGAGGGATTTCCCACTCACAATAGAATTGGAAACCATACTCAGAACGTCTGTTAAGACTGCAACCATCTTCTCACCTTTTCAACTCGTTTATGGGCTGGAAGCAGTCTTTCCTATCGAATGTCAGATCCCATCCCTAAAGTTGGTTTTACAATTATTGCCAGAGACTTCTCAACTTGAAGAGTGGTTATTATACCTTGAGCAACGTCGTGATGTGTCCCTAGCCAACGAGGATCACAAACATAAATTCAAGTGTCAGTATGATAGGTCTGTTTGTCCTCGGATTTTCACTGAAGGCGACCTTGTCTTGGTCTATGACCAAGATAAGGACCCCCTGGGGGAAGGAAAATTCAAATCCACGTGGTTCAGACATTTCATCATAAAAGAGGTTCTAAAAAAGGGCGCTTATCAACTGGTTTACTTTGAAGGGAATGCTTTGGCAGATCCTAGAAATGGACTCTACCTCAAGAAGTATTACTCATAGGCAGGTCACCATGGGTAACTTTTTGTAACATATGTATAGTCTTTGTACTATTACTTTCTAGTTTCTTTTAGTGTTATGGACGTGTCATTTTTGATGTATCTTTCATCACTGTGGAAGATGTCAAGTGAATATGAGGTGTTCATTGGGTACGCAGACGGTGCTAGCTGGCACATTCGGAGGCTTGCCTCCACAGCTCGGGTAATTTTTTCACCTCGAGGCCAGTTATTATCTTCCGGAGGTATATGCTTAGTTGACACCACAAATAATGTCACCGAGTATAGTGCAGTTATTGAGTTTCTTTGTGACACCTTGTCATTTGGTATCTCTCATCTCTGGGTCTATCTCGACGCTCAACTGGTTGTGTCTCAGTTAAATAGAGTCTACCATGTTCATGATCTGACTTTACACCGACAATTCCTTAGGGCACGTCTCTTAGAACGAAGATTTGATTATATTACATATTTTCATGTTCCTAGGAGATTAAACCAAATTACAGATACTCTAGCGAATCAAATTTTAGATTGGCATCTTGCACACATATGAAAGGACATACACATAAACATGTAAATACATTTTTTGCAAAAATGATTCATAAGACACAAAAAGACATAAAAATTCATATATAACATCATAGTCACTAGAGTACATAGGTGGACACAAGTGCCTCAAAAATATGACCAATAATGAGTCACGGGGCTTATTCCCTCAAAAAATATATACAAGTAGTGCTCTTGGCACGTGAAAAGTCTAACTAAGGTTAGGGCCTGTGGGCCCTGTTGTACTAATCAACAATGTTTTCCAAACGTCGAATCAACCGGACCCACGTCTGTGGTGCCCCCACTACATGAGGCTGCATAGATGGTGGCAGATCCTTAATCTATGCCATAGGGACTGTGCAAGTGAGCACAATAAAGTTTCGCTCGACTCGTTTCAACACCCTCTCAGCCTCCCTGGCTGGAAGCTCTCCTGCTACTTTTGGTCCCCCTGTGGTGGTAGGTGCAGCCCCTGGCCGAGGACGACGCTTGTTCCTCGCATAGTCCACAGGTCACACTGGTCCCACATCTGCATACAACAAACACATATCCGTCAAATACTCTGGTATAAAAAAAAATGATATATAAAAAAAACAACATAAAAATTACATATGTTTCACAAAAAAAAACAGCAACAAAGCAATGATGTAAACTTACCCATCTCTCCTCGCTCCTCACCAGGAGGTACTAGTATCTCAGGATCTCTCGAGAAATCAATCCCAGCATAAGGGTAATCCTCTATGACTAGGATTTGTCGCGAAAACCAAGCGAAGAAATCATCGTCAAAGGACTCATTGGTCCTTCCACCACCCTGACATGGCAGTAACATTGCCCATCTACAAACTACAGGAAGAGAGGTCTGATGTCCTTGTACCACTACTCGAGGACTGAAGCTCGAAATTATTTCAAAAAAGTAAGAGCATAGAATGGTCCCGAACCCGAAGTTCCTCTGCGTCCGTGACTGACAATCTATCAATTGCCTCTTCATACAATCTAGCATTATCATTTTCTTTAAAAAAAAAAACCAATTAGAGTGATTCAGGAGTTGCATTGGAGGGGTATGATCAGGTATCGGGACAATTTTTTGGAGTTTTTGGTAACTTTTGACGGTCCGTGGAAAATTTTCAGATGATCAACTTGAGCATGTAGGTTAGGTTTCTACCCTAACTTTTGTATCTCATTGTATTTTATCCTTTTCCATAGGATCGATCCCATTAGGTTGCGACACAGAACCATCATTGTTGATTTAGAAGTGTCGTGAGTTGATGGTAGAGATTATCGGAACATGGATGCCTTAGGTAGATCCTGGTTGCATTATGGTGTCCATGCTGTCTCTAATCACTGTAGGCTTGGGAGTCCTTGTTGTTTTTGCCGGATTATGAGTTTGAGCCTCATTTGCATGATTCCTTTTCACTCTTGACCTCACCCTTGGGACTCCCAAAAAACATAATGGGTCTTCTTTTAGGCCCTTTTCAGACCCTCTAAACATGAAAAGATTGCCAAGAGATCTTGTGGCATTTCACACTCGTTAAACAAAAATTTGAAGTCACGTCTGTCCGACGGTAGTTTACCCCTTTTTTTATTCAGACGTTCAACTGTACAAACAAAGGTATACACTATGGAGCTTCAGTTCTCTAGAAGAGTGCTCTCAGGTATCATTTTAACCCTTTTTCGGGCCTGAGGGACTAAATTTATGAAAAAGGAACCCCCACGGAGTCCATAGTTAAGCTCTTTTCAGACTCCCTAAAATTGAAAAGATCGTCGAGTGACCTTATTCTTTCACACTCGTTAAACTGGTCTAGAAGAACATTCCTGACGGAGTCCATAGTTAAGCTTTTTTTTCAGACTCCTTAAAAATGAAAAAATGGCTGAGTGATCTTGTCTTTATCACACTCGTTAAAATGGTTTTGAATAGACGTATTGTCAGTGCTAGTTTACCCCTTTTTTGAACTGACTAGACTACCTTAGAGAAAGGTACCCCACTGGAGTCTCCTTTTACGTTTTTTCAGACTCTCTAAATATGAAAAATCGTTGAGCTTACCTTCTCTGGGCTCGTTAAACTTACATCAAAGGACGTTACCATTGTTTGTTTTGTTAACCACGTTTGCATACCTGCGTCTTTGGTATAAATGTCGGCTCCATGTTTCTCTCAACTGAACCATCTGAAGCATACCTTATACACAAGCCTTGTAGCACTTTGCCTCTGCGTCTTGACACCTTTGGCTCACGGAGGATTTTTCTCGAGTGTCATTGCTCTGAACATCAATCTTGTCCTTGCACCTTGAACTTGTATGTTTGTAACACTCATTCCTCCATTGTAACGTAACGTTCTTTTATTCCTTTTTCCAAAATCATTGAAAAAGACAAAAAAATCAAATATGCCCCAAAAAGAGGAAGGGAAAAGTATTTTCTTTATTGGCAGCACAATAAGTCACCCTTGGATAAAGCACATCCATCCATTTTCTCATCAAACTCTGGGATTTAATACGACCTTAGGAAGTTGTTCTCACTACATAGAGATGTGTCCTCCTTTGTTTGGTTATTCTTCCAAACATATGGAGAGTTTGCGTTGCCTCCTGCCTCGTAAACTTATGTTAATGACATGTTGCCTGAGTCTCATCATTTGTCGTGTTGTTGTCCAAGGGAAGTTTTTACCAAGCCTGAGTCAACCCCTCTACAGTTTTTCTCTTGCCCTCATACCCAGCCATCTTGAACATCCAATCAAGTATTTGTTCAAAATCAATGAAGCCTTCAGTATGATCATCAAGATTCTCTAATCCATGACCGACGAGGCGTCGAAGACCTCTGGGTAGTGAAGTCGTACACTCATATTACACTCCTACCCGATTTTTGAAGATTTTGAATTTGTTGCTCGAGCTCTGAAGACCTCATATCCAACCACCAGGCCTTATCAACTTTTAAGAAGATGGACACTCTACATGTATATCTTTTTGATTTCGAGATGTAGCTCCACCGTGTATTATTTGCGACTACACTTTATATATTTATATGACATGGATCTACAGTGTATTTGATTGGTAGCCATGATTTTATTTTATCTAGAGCATGGGTATGCCCACCTCGGTGAGACAATTGTTATTTTTGCAGACGACGCCTCCAGATTTCTGGTCCTTGGGCTCACTTTTTTGGCACATCAGTAAAGATTGTTAATGTATTTCAGCCATCAGATGCTTTTCTAACCTCACACATTAGGGGGAATCTATTATAACCCTAATTTGCACCAGACATGCTTACCTGGCATCAGGCCATCTTAGATTCCTTTTTTGCGAAAGCATTGTTGAACAACTCTTCTTAAAAACCTCTTTTATAAAGGTCCATGCACCCTACTCCATTATTGCATGCGTGTACATTCTAGCTAACCCAAAACAGCCCGCGTGTACCTACAAAAGCACGAAAAAAGGAAAGTTATCGATGGAACACACAGCTTTGGGTGAGTTAACTAAACCTTTCGGCCATGCATGGCCGAGGGTTCGACCAAATACCTAGCTTCTTCTAGCCTATAAAATAAGGGTTAGGGGTCCCATTTGGAAGAGGAGAATCATAGTAAAGAAACTATATGCAATTGCGTATTCCTTTTGTCCCAACCCTTTAGCCATCCTTGTGCAAAGAGAAATATAGAGAAAAGAAGTTGGAGGATAGTTGAAGAGGAGCCCAAGACTAGGTTTGTGGAGCAGCGGCCGACTTCATCATTCTAAGTTGATTTGTTGAAGTTAATAATAAAGAAATACTTTTCCCGTCCCACCATATGAGGTTTTCATGGTTTACTGCATACTTGTTTATTGAATCTCTAACCCATTAATCTATATATCAAATGCATGTGGAGTTTGTTGTTTGTTTTATGTGAATGAAGGTCAGCCTTGGGAGGATAGATGCAATCAAAAAAGTGATCAAGCATAAGGAAGGATCTACATCAAACACTCGAAATAAGGTATGCTCACTTGATCTTCTTAACTATGCATTTGCTTAAGAATAATAGGGATTAGGTTTGGGGCAACAGTAGAAAGTAGAAATCTTTAGGTCTTTTCTGCATGCATAATTAAACCATAAGTGCTATTCCATAGAGGGATTTCCCACTCACAATAGCGGAATAAATTATGAGGGCTAGGGAAGAAAGGGTAACATTCGAATCGGCCGAAATGATGGAAGCTCCCTAGGAAGCCCTATACAGAACTGGAATTTTCTCGGAACTTCAGGTGTAAGGGAAAGAGGGACACTATTGCTCCAACATGCTCAACAAATAATGGATCCAGCCCTCTTATCAAGTGTTTCGACCAGTAACCTAGAAGAGAGCCTGGAAGGGTTAGGCGGCTCTGAGCTCACAGACCCCGGTAACATCAACGGGTCAGATGACCCTCAATCTGCACTGTCGCCAGCCAATTCACCGGCAGACACGATGGCTCAATCGAAGCCGGGTCGGGTTTCGATCGAAACTAGTGCAACTAACCCTCTGTCCGAGTTCATATATATATATATATATATATACAATGATGATGAGAGTCTGGAGGCATCTCAAAAAACCTTTGTGCATGTCGAAGAAGAAAAAGGAGATGAAAGTGGCTTAGATACAGAAACACCCGATGTGTCAGAGACCCGAGCAGGTAGTCCCAAGGACAAGTTAGAATTAGACATGTCAATAGAAATATCCCCACAGAAGGACGTCGGCAATGCCATGGCTAGAATACAGGCAAGTATTGAGCTCGCTCCCAACATATCCATTCCACTTGATACACATGTCCCCAATAAACATCAGGAAGAGGTCGGGCCTTCGAAACAAAACAAGGAGGTTCAAGAGTCTAATCTTGAACAAATATATACCACCGACAGCCTGGGAAACACACTTACATGGGGTGACCAATAGATACTAGATTTGGTAGACGAAGTGTTAGACATCTATGCGATCTCCTATGATCAAAAGAGTAAGGCCATCGTGCAAAGGACTGCTAAGAAGAGAAAGATTACTGTGGACCATTCTATTTTGGTTACCACAGAGGAAAGATTGATCAACACAGCAGATGCTCACATGTCTAAACTAATAGGCGTGGGAAAATCCCTCTCTAATGTTGGCCAGGATAGGGCCAGGAGGGATGAAAGAGAACTAGTGGATACTCTGAAGGAACTGGAACACCTGCGCCATATTGTTGAGTATTATAAAGGTGCCACATAGACTACGACATATTTGAAGAGTGAGTTTTCAGGAGTTTAACACAAGTACAAGAAATAAATAACTTTGTTAATTGAAAATATAATTGAATTCCAGGAGGACACTCTCATGGATCTCGCAACATGCAAGGAGATGGAACAATGGCATGAAAGAATGCATCAAGCGGTAGAAAGGCTTGAATACATTGAGGCAGTCCAATAGGGTCGATAAAAGGAAGAACATGGCATTCAACTGTTAAACAAAAATAGCCTCGACCGCATAAAGAGATCCACATAATACTGGACTAAGATGTCCCGAGATCCACATCAAGAGATCCAAGAACAATATGCCAAGTGCCAGAAGAACTGGGATAAAATTAATAAAGTAATGAAAGATATCAAGCTCCCTGAGTTTGGCAACCCTAGTGAGTTTATTGACATAAGAAACGTGCTCAATATGTATGCCACACAAGACTCCCTATGGGCTGAAGAGTGCGTGAAGGTAACCAATGCGAGGCCGGGACAGGTGCGACAATTCACAGAACACCCGATCAGAGCTAAAACCATGTTGCAACAGTTGAATTCCACCTTGATAAAATACTGAGCACATGCAACGGACATCAGAGGGATATATGCAGCCCCAATGGAACAACACAGATTCCCGTGGGCCCATACTTGTGAAGAACTCTTTATCAGATGGTACGATTATGAAATAATCCACCCTTTTCAAGAAATAACTCGGGTAGACTGTTGAAAGACTGTCAGATAATGATGCCACGTGGTGATTTTTGATTAGCTCAAATTGTATTTTACCGTTAATTACTATTAAGAATTTATATTATAAATAGGAACATCGACCGATGGTCCAGGAGGTCGATGGTTTGTTGCAAGAACTCTTTTCTTTCTAATTGTTAAGAATTATTTTGGAACTGCTATGAATGAATAAGTCCTTCTGGACTAGAGATGAAGTTGTTTTCATCATATGCGTGTGTAATTGAGCCTGGAGAATAACTATTTCCTATTCAGTTCATGAGCAGATGTAATAAGTAAGAGCTAGCAAATATATTGTCAAGCTATCTGGTGCAATTGTTTTGTTGTTCTTTTCTCTAATGATGGAAATGATGAATCATTGTGTGGATGTATGATGAAGGATTATGGTAGATGAATTATTTTGCTTGCTATTGATCTTATCATATAATTGTTTTCTTCTAATTAGTATTCTCAAACAGTAATTGAATGCTCACATGGTTAATGTATTATTACTAGGCCTGTGGTATAGGATTATCGTTTGCATGTTTGAGCATCGGGTTATCCCAAGATCAGCCTCTTCTACAGTAGTTAAATTTTCTCTCATCTTGTTTTCTTGGATATTTTAGGTTAAAATATTAGCTAGCGATAGAGTGTTCACACAGTTAAAGTATTATTACTAGGCTTGTTGTAAGATATCATTGTATGCATGCTGGAGTGAGGGTTATCCCAAGCCTGACCTTTCCCAGTCTTTAGACTTCCTTATCGTTGTGTGGCCAAGTTGGTTTATACCGTCTTTTTCTCACATTTATCCTAACTAAAGAGAAAATACCAAAAGAGGAAATCTCAACTGAAGGAGATGCCTCCATAAGAAAACACAAATCCCATCGATTAAATTGGTCGGATCGCGATATCTGGAGAACCATTCCAATCACAAATGTTGTAGAGTCTAATTGGGCCTTGGTGGTGGATTTGGTTCCTACTATTGAGTTAAGGGGTTTAAGACCCATCAACAGGTCATTGTGCGGAGTATATTCGAGGGGCTCTTCTTTCTTGATCTTCTTAAAGACCTCTTCCCAGCGAGGAAAAGTCATATTTTCTCCAATGCTTGCCTCTATATCCCCGAAAGATGAGGGCTGGACAAAGGGCTCCTTGGTGATCTCCTTGATGACAGACACCGTCTTAGGAGCAAACTCTAATTGTCTTGCAACCGTTGGGGAGGAGCCTTCTCCTATATCCAATTCTTGCAACTTTGGTGCCCATGGTGATTTCCTGGTGGATGGATTCTTTGGAGGCATTGTCCCTACAATCAAAACCTCCTTTTAAACATATATACAGAGAAACATCGGGTGAGAACATATACAAATGAAATGTAAATCCATAAGCGAACCCATACATGTAATTATTTCTAAGAAAATTGTTTAATACTCACTGGACTTCGGATGCTTCCTATGGACTGTTGGCTTCATTCTCTTGTTGGTTCTGAATTCCTTGCTGCGTAGAGTGGGATCACAGAAAAAGGACTTGAAAGAATATAACTGGGAGATACTACTAGTCATATCAATTAGTTAATACGGGTGATAAATGCAGATTTCAAAATATAACGCTATCGGATTTCTTCCACTGAGACTTAATGGTTCCCTTTTGATTCATGCAGGAGCTAGTAACTAATGCACGATCTACGAATTAACTAAATATTTGAATGCAGAGTACTTGAAATAGCTAGGGGTTAAATGTCACATCATGTCTTACCTTCATAAAGATCGGGGATCAACGTTGCTATTTTCTTGATAAAACTCCTGATACCGGTGATGTTGGGATTGGTGATGTTTCAGGTGTTAGCGGTCAGTGGTGGAACTCCTCTTTTGTGTGACACTTATGATTACACTTCTCTACCAAAGACAAAAGGACCGTCGTTCGGTGAAATCATTTCAGAGACTATATGCGTAAAAGAGATACTCTTATCTGTCGACGTCGAAGAATGTCGGCACTCGGCTACTTTGACTTCCCATACAATTTTCGCTACCTTAATCTGTCACCGATGCCAAACTTCTCAAGTAAGCCAGGAGAAATCTGGGTCACTGGTTCCTTGATCAGTTGTGGTGTTTCTCAATATGGTTCTTAATATGCTCAAGAGAAACTCGTATATGAAACATATCAGATAAGAAGGTTATCAGGCTCAAACCATGGTGAAAACAATCAAAGGTAGAAGACAAGGTGGTACCCAAAAGGAAGTGGTCATTAACTTTTAGGGTGTGTTGAACACTCAACACTGTGATGGATAATATACATTATAATTCCCAAAAGTGGAGTAATGAATACCCAACTGGACAAACTAGTTGCTCATAAGAATATTACATTTCATAATGAATTTGTACACATGGCTTCCAATTTGAATTATATTGCAGATCCATGTGGAAATATACCAAATAGTTGTTCATGGCCATGAATAGGAAATACAAAGTATATACATGCCATAGGCTTTCATAGTCACGAACAAGGCCCAATGAAAACCAGTCTCAAAATCAATCTGAAGATATCTGTATACAATGGAGACAATCTGATCTCCCATTATCACTGAAGTCATATAGGTATTGGTCCAATGAATGATAGCAATAGCTTAGGAAAGGTGTGACTATAAACTGATGTCTTCAAGTCTTCTACGCGATCTGCCAAAGGTGCAAGTCTACATTATGTGGATAGAGGAGTTGAGGTCGAACATAATGAGACTTTGTTTGATTATCGATCATTAAGGTATATTGTTAACAAATGCGAGACAACCTACTGATAATGAAAGTAGGTATCAAATAATCGAGTACATTATTACAAATGTGAATAAAGGTGTTGAGGTCGAACACTTGAAGAATCCATCGATCATGAGACATTGATTTATTCCCAACTGTCGATGGAAAGAGAACCTACCACTGATGATTGCAAGCCTCTAAGTACTCATAGGACTCTAGGACTCATTTACAGAATAGATGAGCTGAATTCGATGGAAGGAGACCCACTGAAAGGAGAGAATTAAGGCATATCTCATTAGTCAACACAAGGTAAAAAGAAATAGCTTGATGATTTGGAGGAATTCAGATGAAGAACATGTTCACAAACCAACGAACCTGTGTATCGTTCGCATGCACCAATGAAAGCAGTGCATGAAAAATACCCTCTGAATAGCAACCAATAATTAAAACTACTGACAAAGGTGAGGAAATCGCCAATAGGGAGAATGGAATCCAAGACACTACACAAATCCCAATGTGTGAATATATTTCTTGTCATTGAACACAAGGGAAACCCCCCAGTCAGCGACCAATGAGGAGATGTCGACTGTTGGGTTCAAGGTTACCTACCCATAATGAAAGTAGAACCAGGGTGCACATTAGGACTACAACTTCATGTGACTCTAAGATACACTCAGGGTATGGTTGACATGCAAATTCAAGAGTTCTATGAAATGGATGACACAGGTTTATTGACATCCTTTGAACAAGAGAATGAGACATATGGAGGACTCTGATAGCATAGACTTGATAATGAAACTTTGTGATGCAAGAGGAACCAATCAAACTCTCTGTAGGGACTAGAAGAGTAACCAGTCGAAGGAGTAAACTCTAAGTAATGAGCTCAGCTTCCTAAGGTCACGCTAAACCCAAAATTTGGATGAAAAGTGGACTCAAAAGTTTTTTCTCTATTCAAAGGTGACACGACTACTACCAACATGAGATAATATTCTTTTCCCATCCATCTTTTTTTGTTTTTTCAAAGACAAATGAATGCTATGATACAAGAGAGGAAATGAGTGTCGCGAGTAAGTAACGAGTTCCAACAATGGAATATATCTATTCTCAATGTAAGGAGGTGCATGCAGGATGTGGACACTAGGGGGAATGTTTTCTCTTGGGGTACATGGTGTCAAGTTGCAAAGGATATAAACAAGGGTCTACTTGGCTAATGATGCAAACTGCTGAGGTAAAAGGCTTATTGTGAGAATGAGAGAACTGAAAATAGGATCAATACTGTAAGAAGGATAATGGAGTGTCATTACAACTTAACGCCAAAGAATGTCATTTTTCAAAAATTTATTACCCTAGGCCCGAAAAAGTATAAAACAATACCTAGGAGAACTCTTCTAGCCACTAGTGACTAGAGTATTCCTTTTTCGAAATTAGTCTACTAGGTCCGAAAAAAGGTTAAACTTACACCAAATAGACGTCCTTTCAAATCCAATTAATCAGTGTGAAAGAGAAAAGTTCACTTGACAATATTTTCTCTTTTTAATAGAGTCAGAAAAGAGCTTAACCAAGACTCGGTGGGAGTCCCATAGGTATAGGTCAGAATGCTTATGAGTGAGAATATGAGGTTCAAATGCAAAGTCATATTTCAACTATAAGGGACTCCTGGTCTTACGGAAAAAATATTTGCATGGGCACTAAATGGCACAAAGGTTCTAACTAGGGCACCCATGTTTGGTAAGACTCTACCATTCACTAGGGACACTTCTAGTAGAAAAAATAAAGTTTCATGTCATTGAAAAATGGCTTCGTACTTAAGGCATATGAATCACAGTCATAGGATAATGCAAGCATGTAAAACAGAGTGAAGGTCTATCCTATATGTTTGGTAAGAGAAAATACCTGCCAAAATCACAAATGGTTGACATGACACTAGAAACCACAAGAATCCCTGGATAAAACCACCAAAACCAACTCCTTCCATTACACTATTAGTCCACTAGGTCAAAATATTAGCACAAACTATGAAAAGTGGGTAAATGTTTTCTACAAATAGTAAAAATAATTAGTTTTACCATACCAATTGAGTTTTTAACCCACATAGTGCACTTTGGAAAAATTTTCCCACGATCTTCAAGTGCCGATTGCGGGAGCTACGAGTGACAAAATTGACAACCGTCTAGAACAAGTAAGTACTCTTTCCCTCCTCTTCATTTCTAGTGGATTAGAATTTTAAATTAGACCTCATGTTTTGAGTTTTTTAAGGTGCAATTTAGGAATTAGGGTGTACACAGGATGTAGATAATTAGGTCACGTATATGGAGGTATGTACATGGGAAATGCAAATTCATCCTATGTATATGCAACCCTACACGTGATTGTTACCACAACATCCCGTGTACAAGTCCACAAATTGGTTTTTTAAAGAATTTTGACTCAAAAAATGGAATTCTTCTTGTAGGATGGTACTTGAATGGAGAGAAAGAGAGCATGAGGAAGTTGATGCTACAATGGAAAGATATCCAGGGGCCCAATTAGCATTCAAAATATGTGGGATTTAGAATTTTTAGGCTCTCAAAGGGATGAGGGCTCAAGTGAGATTTATCCAAATGCTGGTGAAATTTTGGGATCCATATATAGAGGCCTTCAACCTCGATGGGAAACCATTGAGAATTGAAGTCGAGGATATCTATTTCCTTATAGTATTGTCTCATCAGGGTGAGGTGGTGAACCTCAAATCTCAGGGATCTGGGAGTGGCATGAACATAGAGGAATACATCTCCACTCACTATGTTCCAGGAACAAAAAAGGTAGGGATCCAACTCCC
The DNA here is from genome assembly GCA_010110895.2 of Picea sitchensis. Classification (NCBI taxonomy): domain Eukaryota; kingdom Viridiplantae; phylum Streptophyta; class Pinopsida; order Pinales; family Pinaceae; genus Picea; species Picea sitchensis. The sequence goes on along the minus strand of SNQJ01S0058293.1, from coordinate 46,688 downwards.
CATTAGGGCGATCGACAACCTGATTTGAAAGATCATTGTTATCATGCTTACTTGGATAATGGGGTAAGCCTCGTTGAACTAGGAATCGAGGCCACTGATGTTCTATTCAATGGAGTGCTTATGACCCACAATTTATGATTGGTGCACCTCACTAATGGCTAACATGAAGATCCAATTGAGAGACTGCAAATATGGTAGGAAGAGGAACTTCGGGTTCACATTTATCTTGTGTAGTTTTTTCTTTGAGCGGGTTCCATGATTAATCCCTAGGATCGATATTGTTCCACATAGACCATGCGATCCATACATGTCATGGTATACTGAGGTGATGAAGCGATTGGGAGGTGTCATCGTGTACCAAGGTGATGAAGGGGTTGGGAGGTGGTAGGGTGCCAACCCCCTACAACGACGAGTTCTTCTTCTTGTGGAATCAACAGGTGATAGCCCTGGACGACTACCCTTATGTAGGGATCGACTACAAATGATATCCATACATCCCATTGAAACTAGGATCCATCTATGGTGATATAGGTATGAAAATGTTTTCAAATATATTTCATTTTTTTTTTTGGATTTTTCAAAAAGAATAAAAAAAACGCAAATATTTTTGGATGGTGTCAAGTATTTTAACAAAAATTATTTGGTGTGTAGACGTAGTTCCATGACAAACATATGGATTCCCATGACACCGACGGAGGAACCAGGGGGATGAGACAATGGGAGGAGATGTGGAGAGAGTACTTCAAAATGTGTAAAGAAAACTGTCTCATTTGACGCACAGGATTCCCATGGTTCAGGTAGAGGATCTGTCGGAGGCGATGCATCAGAAAGTGGTGGGTGTGCCCCATGCGTGGGTGAGACTATTTCGACGTATCACAAACACCATAGTATTCTATCATGACACACATATGGCACCAAAGGCATAGATGTCATGGTAATTGTATCGATCAATTGTATATGTATTTTGAGGGTGTGAGCCCCATTTTGTACTATAACACCATATTTTTGGAGAAATGAAATATATAAAAACCTTGGTTTTCGAATTTACTTATGTTACAATGTGTACATTAATAAATTTGTTTTCTATACTTTATTTATGTGACAAATTCCAATACAAAACATAATTAGCATATGCATCAGATACATAATTATAACTCCTAGGTATGTATTTATAAGTAATCAAATCAAAATGTCATTCCAAAATTCATACCTGTGGGAATTGTCAGAGTAGAGTAGGATATCTCACACAGTAATTGTCGTTCAAATGACATACTACTTACTGGGAGTCTAGGTGAACCTCTAAATACCGAACACCATGTGAAATTGCATCATGTAAAATCTCTAAAACAACACTATATTCAGCCACATTATTCATTGATGGCCCTAGAAAAATGCCACTTGAAGACACCAGTAGACCTTCGGTTGAGAAAACGACCCAAGCAGTGGAAACCAAGTTTCATGTATGATGAATGGCACCGTCTATGAATCCTAAGTAAACCGAAGACTCCATTTACATCTTCCAACCAAGGGAAAACTCGATAAGAAAGTTGATGACACAAAGAAAAATATATATACACTAATATACACTAGTATACAAAGAGTTACACCCAATATTGGGGGCTCAAGCATAATATATTTTCAAGTAAAGCCCATTTCTAGGCTCGACCAGCATATTCCCTTTATAATATTCTAATTCATAGGATCTTTTTTCTAAGACACGTCGCACAATATAAGGACGATGCCACAAGGGCTTGAACTTGCCTGCCCCCAGTGTTTCTTTGTTTAGGTCATACAATATGACCAAGTCACCCTCAATGTACTGTCGAGGATAGATAAACTTATCATACTAGACCTTGACACATTGTTTATTCACTTCAATATCCGTAGAGGCATCTTGACATTGCTCATCTAGGCTCTCTATGTGTACGAGGCGTTCTTTGAGATCGTAAGTGTCAAGTAGGAGCTTAAATACCAATCTAAGGGAAGGGATTTCACATTCAATAGGAAGGATTGACTCCACACCATGTACTAACTAAAAAGGAGAAAAACCGGTGGAATTTTTAACCGAGGTTTGGTATGCCCAAAGTGTCGGGTAAATCATTAGATGACAGTTAGATTTTCTCTGCCTGACAGTTTTCTGCAAAATGATCTTGAGAGACTTGTTCACAGCCTCTAATTTTCCATTTTCCTGGGGATAGTAAGGGGAAGAATGACCATGTTTAAAACCCATTTTTGATGCTAACTCTTTCATCATTTCTCTCTAAAAGTGACTGCCATGATCAATGATAATCTCCCTTAGGATTCCGAACTGGGCTATAATTTGATTGAACATGAAAAGTGTTGCAGTCTTACCATCAAATTTAATTGTAGGATTGGCCTCTTCCCATTTAGTAAAGTAGTCTACGACCATGATAATATGTTGATGCCCCCCAACCGAAGCTGGGTTGTAGTCTACAAAATCCACCCCCCACTTGGTGAAGGGACCGACAATGATGATCAGGTGAAGAGGGGATGGATCTGAGCACATATTTCAAGTGAGCACCTGGAAAGGGTGATACTTTTTTACCTCTTTGACACAATCTCTAAAAATGGATGAACAAAAATAACCAGCTGGCAAAATATTTTGCGTTGTCGCAAGCCCAGATAGATGACTACCACAAGCCCCATTATGACTATCATTAAGAACAGACTCAACTTCCTTGTGGGTCAAGCAATGATGCAATATATTATCTATGCCTCGATGATACAAAGTGTCACTGATGATAAGGTATTTTTTTATCTTGATACCATATACGTCATCGATCGTCTCTCGAAATATGCTGAGAGAACTTCAAGGTTTGAAGATAGATCAAAATGTCTCCATACCAGGGGTCCAATGATGAGATAAGGAAAATGTGTTCATCTGCAAATGAATCAACATGAATAACGTCCTCATCTAGCCTAGGGAAATCTGATATTAACTTGGGAAAACATAGCGATTTCTTGGATTTTGCCGAACCAAAATTGAGATCAAACTCTTTCAAGATGACAATCCATTTATTATATTTCTCCCCTATGATACGCCTATTAAGGACGTATTGAAATGGATTAACATCAATAACTATGGTAGTTTTTCAAAGAAATATATAGTGCTGTAATCTTTGAACCGCGTGTACGACAACCAAGGATAGCTTCTCAACATGACAGTACTTGAGTTTAGGTCCGACTAAGCTTCAACTACGGTGGTAGACAACATTCTCATTGAACTCATCATCCTACTGAACTAAAACCATACCAACCATCCCTTTAGATGTGGCGATATAAAGCAAGTAATCTCTAATGTAGTCCAGAGGCTTCAACAGAGGCGTCAATACCAAGTATTTCTTAAGAGCATCGAAGCATTCCTAGGCTTGCTCATCCCATATAAACGAAGTGTCCTTCTTCAAGAAACGCATGAAACCATTAGTAATATTGGCATAGTTTATTATAAACTGGCGTAAGAAGTTAGCTTTCCCCTGTAAACCTTGAAGCTGACGAATGTTGCGCAGGGGAGGAAATCAAAGTATTCCCTTAACCTTCAAAGGATCCACCATGATCCTAGTCTCATAAACTAAGAATCCTAAAAGACAACCTAACCTAACGCAAAAGATGCACTTATGAGGGTTTAAATGGATGCGATAATAGTGACATCTCTGAAAAACTAGTTGAAGGTGGGTAGAGTGATTCACTCTCTTGCAAGAGTGAGCAGCGAGATCATTGAGGTAAGCTTAGACTATATGCTTGAGATCATGAAAAGTGAAGGTCATGGCTCGCTGGAAGGTTTCTACGGCATTTTTAAGTCTGAAAGGAATTTTATGGTATGCGAAAGTACCCCAAGGATAAATAAATGTAGTCTTATGTTGATCCTTAGGTTTGATCTGAATTTAGTTATATCCTGAAAATCCATCCATAAAAGAAAAAACCACGCTTCCCGCACAATCATCGAGAATATGATCAATGAAAGGTGTCGAGAAGTTTTCTTTAAGACAAGCCTTATTCAAGTCTCAAAAATCCATAAACACATGAATGGTTCTTTGCTTACTATTCATGGGAACGAGATTGGATACCCATTCAGTCAAGGGAACTGTGTAGATAAAACCAACATTAAGTAGCATTTCCACCTTTTCCTTAATAGCAGGGGCCTTCCTAAGATTAACAACTCTAAGTCATTGCTGAACATGTTTAGCATCTGGGTAGGTTTTAATATCATGTTCGAAAATATGAGGGTTGATTCCTAACATCTCTTCACATGACCATACGAATACATCAAACAATTATTTGAAGAGATTTGTGTAGATCTGAATTTCTTTAGGTGAACAATCTGCACCGATATATAAATTTTCAATTTTACCAGGAATGCGAGAGATTTTGATCGTGACGGTAGGAGAAATACTCACCATGTTTCCTTCGGCATAAATGTTGTGCATATCAAGTGGAACTACGACGTGACTGACTATCTCACTCAAGGTAGATATAAAATCATCTTGTTCGATCCTAACAAGCTCTAGGAGGAAGTAAGAGTGATGATGCATATCATCCCATGGCCTATCCAAACCATTCATGGCCTCTAAGATCACTTCATCTGAAGGTAAAGTATCATCGAGGCAATCATGTGAGAAAGATGACAAAGTGGCCCATACGGGCTTAAGAACATGATACTCATCGTCTGTCTATGAGGAGACAAGATCTGGGTCAATAGAAGAGTCAAGAATAGTTTGATATGCTATCTCTGCCACCAACAGTGGAATTTCCATTCCAATATGTGATTGACCTTCACAATACATGGTCGGGGAAGGTAGGTTCCAAGGATCATTAAAATGTGAACTGAGGAAAGGAAAATACCTCATTGACAAAGCATACCTACTGGAAATGGAATAAATGTGATGAATTGGTGCCATGAAATCAAAGGTACCCATAAGGGAGGAATAAATTCTGACACCAATATCCTTAGTTTCCAGCTAAGAATTGTTGATCATGGGGATTGAAGGTCCAACTGATGCATTGGGAATAACATGCGCAAATGATAACTGATCAATCATCATGATTTTCCCTTCATGAGGAAAACATAAAGTATAGAAAATGAACGATATAATTGCAGTCATAGCATAAGTCCAGTTATGCCCTAGTAATAAGTTATAGTCAAGGGGCACATCAACCACCTCGACATCCACCTTCCACTTGACTAGACTGGAAAGGAAGGAAGAATATTGTTGGAGCCGCCTTTGTTTTTTCTAGCCCGTCTCAAATTTCAAGTCTTAATGCTCGAAATTGAAAGATGGTTTTCGTATTTTCCGTCTGCGGTTTCAAAATCTCTGAAGTCTTATCACGCAAGCAGCGATGATTATCGTACTCTCGAGGCAAGCTCTACTTTTTGGCAAAAAAAAATTCCCCTTTTGTTCTACCTCGAAATTTCACAACGAAACAGTGAAATCGCTTTAAAATTTTACCCAGGTCAGTAATGGGAGTAAAGTTTTCCTAAATCATGATTAAACATCATCAGGTTTTCGCACCTCGGCATTCACTAAATCCAAAACTCTCATTGTCATATCCCCAATAGCCGAAACCACGAAGTTCGTAGGTTAGTAACCCGTGTCAAAGTTAAAGGAAAAAACTAAGCCATGGTTAAGTTCCTTCGGAAATTTGCCACTCAGTGTGTTCTCTTTTAAAAAACTACACTATCTAAGCCCGAGTCGTGAAGTCACGATAAAGATACGAACATAATTAATTAAACACTTAATCCGAGTTTATCTTCCCTTTTAATTAAAACGCATTATCGCGATCTCGCAATTTCGCAACTCGACATGCAAACTTCCCAGAAACTTACCTTCGAAGCTCCGAGTCGTGATATGGCGAATATAAATAAATTACGTAATTAATTAAGCGCCTAATCACAATTACGTTTTTATTAACCAAAATCAATCATCGCAATTTCGAGGGTCAGAGGTTCAAAGGGTTAAAGCAAAAATTCTCGATACAATGAATACCGAAAGGTTAAATTAACTTTGGTAAAATCAGATTAATTAAGCTAAATAAATATCTCCCGTGTTTTGATGCTTGCACAGTTTAAGAAGCAGTCTTAATCCTTCCTTATGCCAATTGACATTTCGAACCGCCAAAATTTATGGTATTAATTAGAAATAAGGCGAATCAACAAATAAAGATCGGGTTTTTATTGCTAAATTTATTTCTAAACATGATTTGACAGATCCATTCTAAAAAGTACCTATTTTTCGAATATATATAGAGTTGTTATTCGTTATAACAAATTCATTTCTATATTATGCAGAGCACACTTTCTCAGCGAGCTAACTTTTGTATGTATACGTATTTTTATCGCAGAAGAGCCAAAGCAGGATCTCCCGTCATGGCCTCGTGAAAAGCATCCAAAGCCAGTGTTGAGGTTCCGAGACAAGGTTCGGACAACGTCATTGATACTTCACCTCAAAGTGTCGACTCTGTCCCTAACTAGTCATTCGTTTCTGATGTTCTGCAGGCCGAATTAGTGGATTATTCTGATGATTCCAGCGACAATAAAAAAGACGACATAACCACCAAGTATAAGATCGTCATTCAATCAGGAATGCATAAAGTAGCGGCCAGGCCACGACTACTCCCCTATTATGATATGGTCTGATGGGAATTAGACCATGTGGACATACCATCCAGAACCATCATGAATGAGAAGAAGGTCACCATCGGGACTTTCAGGCCTGAACATATGCAAGCTATGTACAAGTTGCCCACATCGTCCGACCTTACATATGATTCTGAATCCTTGGAAGAGTTCAAACAAAAGGAATTTGTACAGTATGACAAGACTATATCTAGATTAAGAAGAGATTGGGTTTCACACCCTACGAAGTTCAGGGCAGACAGTCATGGTATATATTCAATAGCTTCCTTGGAACCACAGTTCAAGTATGTAGCTATGATGACATGCAGATTATACGGGAGAGAGGACACCTCACAATTCTTTCTTCAATGGGTGCCTCTAATATATCGAGTCGCCGAAGGTTGTTCCTTCGACTGGGCGAAAATGTTGTCTGATAGCTTGACCAGTCGGGTTACAGAGTATCAAGCATAGAAAGAGAGTGGCAAGATTTCTTCATTTTTTATGTCTGCATACATAATGGACGTCGTGTGTTTTCTAACACCATTTCCCTTAATGAGCTGGAGTTGGACTCTAGCAGAGGACGAGCCCATCCACGTCTATCATTCGAAATTGTGGGAAAACAAAGCGACAGATTTTGTATATGAAATCTTCAACTGGGTGATGGTACCGTTGCATGTCACTATTTTCGGCCACCCGCCACCCAGGATCTCAGACAGTATAGTGATGAATTTGAGCAGCATAATTGACTGATATGTAGAAGCTAAATTCTCATATCTCAGAGTTTTCGGGGCATCTATTCCTCCACATGCATTTCCATTATTCATTCCCGACAAGCTGGCTTGTCGTGAGGTTGCTAGACAAACAATAATCGGTGGTATAAGCAAGGAGCTTAAGGGATACTCAAAAAAGGTATGGCCACCTTTTCCTGTTCATTTAAATTCATATTATTTGTTAGATTTCAGGCATGCTAAAGCTGAGGAAGAAGGCATGGAAGACCTAAAGTTGGTCCTTATTGAATACAAGAAGCACGATCCGCAAAGGGTCGTGAGTAATCATTTGGCCAGTTGCGAACTCAAGATATTTGAACATGAAAATTCACCCTCGGATGACATTTTCTGAGGCGCAAGATCTTATGCCGAGATTTTAGCTCGGATACAAACCTTGGCACCTGAAGAGAGGTCCGATGTTATGAAATTCCAAGAACATCGACGCAGTTGTCTTCCCGCAGTATTACGGGGTGAACATCCGAGTACAGTGGAGATTAAACAAAAAGATGTCGAAGGCTCCAAGGATGCGACTCCTGGTCAAGAAAAACACCAGGATGGGGGAGAGAAAACTAAGAGTCAGAAAGCAGAGATAAAGACTCCTGACCCTCCGAAGAAGAAGAATCTAGTTACTACTCCAGGACAATCAGCGAAGCAAATCAGAGAACCTATCACATCAGTTACTCCCTTGCAGTCAACTCAGGGAAATATTGACACAAGGTGGATCTTAAATGAAGAATTAAGGCCTATAAGGGTGGAAGAACTCCTTCCAAATGAGTTCTTCTTCGATAAGAAGAGAAAGGTAGTGGTAAAGAGAGAATTCTACCAAGAAGGGGAGTCGATAGTCAATAAATACAAAGTTGTGACTGATGGGAAGGACAAGAATAATGAACAGTTCACCACGAAAATAGCTGGGACATTAGGGGCATATGCCACAACAAACCAATTTTCAGTCAGGGTTTTAAAAAACCAGCTGAAACGGAAAAATCGCCTCATCAAAACCTTGGAAGCCAAACTAGCCATAGCAGCGGAGGCTGCCAAAGACCAGGTGAGTGTAGGAATAGAGCAAGCGAGGTTGGCCGATAAAAGTGAGATAGAGCTGATCAAGACTAAGCTCAAACAAGCACAGCTGGTGGTTTGGGATGGTCATATGCAAGCGAGCCAACAAAAGGATTTGATCAAACAGCTACAGGATAGGGTGGAAATTGCCGAAAGTAAAGTGATAAATATCGAGATGTTCCAATCCCAGGCGATGGAGATTCGGAACAGAGTCTCTGCGGCCCAACGAAATTTACTCGCCAAGGTAGAGGTGATTCGGGACAACTACTTGTTGGTTAATCAAGTTTTGGAGAATTTAATTGCTAAAGAAAGGGAAGCTGGAGCAGCACGGGTCGCCTTTCAAGAGGTTGTGATAGCCACAAACAATAGGGATTCGGGAAGTACTTCCAGGTTCACCATTTCAGAGCAGACCAGGGGAAACATTCTATTGAAATAATGGGAGCACAACATCTCGGAAGGCAAGTTGCAAGCCAAGAGGGTAACAAAATCCTTAGAAGAGGATTTTAGTTCTATAGATGGTAATCTGCTAGGCATTGATAGTGGAGGTAATGCTGAGGCACTGATTCAAATTTGTATGGAAAAAATCTCACTTGATTTAAATGAAAAAGAGATAAGAGATTCAGCCGATATCTCACAAGTGACTATGGCAGACATAGTCCAAATAGATAAATGTATGATTAAACCAAGTGCGCAATTATGCGCTATCGACATCATAGACAAACAGGTGGAAGACAGGCTGCCGCAATTAGCCCGAGATTGTTACTCTTTTGAATCCAATTGTCAAGCAGAACCGTCAAGGCTAATATCTCGGCTGGTTGAAAGATGTGTCACTTGTACCGAGCATGCATGAGGACAAGCTTCTGGCACCAAGTAAAGACAGAGAAGAAGAAGTGGAACGATTTCTCTCCTCCCTATCATAACTGAAAATTTTGCAACGATTGAGATTCCATCTTATTGTAAAACTGTATAAATACACCATAGAAAGAAAGAAAAAAGGCTGGACCTTTTTGTGTCGATTGTAACAGAGTTTTTACATGTTGAGAGTTAATACAAAGCAAATCTGAAGATTCTCAATTCTGTCACGGCTGTGTTATGAGTTTGTTTTCTTGTATCTCATATTTCGTTTCATTTCATATTCGTATCTGATGAATGCTTCGCTATAATTTAGTACAACCTCTACTATAGTGAATGAATTTTGGTTTTCTATATTGTTTACTATTTTTCCTCTATATCAGCTATCAGCAGGTGTAAGAACAGTCAACACTTTCAGAATTCTATATATATTTTATGCTTCATCGGGTTATTTCCTTACATTTTTATTCTTTTGTTTATACGTGAGATTCTCCCTTGATAGGAGCCTTACTCGATAGACAGCTAAATGTTTTCTCCCACCTCATACATTTTATTAAAATATAACCCAGTTACGGGAAAATATTTGCACCCCCGTTTTTATTTCTGAAATCGTAAACTCTCTTTTATACGACCGAATTGAGACAACACTTAATTTCCCACCTGAAGTTTCTTTATTTTACTGTTCCTCCATGACTGTCCTTGTACCAACTCAGCCCAATATCGAACCCGGATTATCAAATCAAACACACATTGCCTTAAACCTTTTCGATACTATTCTTAAAATAGACACTACCCAGGTTGAACTCGAACGTTCATGGGCAATGATTGAATAGGATATAAACATCCAGGAACAGTTGGAAGCTAGACAATGCCAACACAAAAATCTTCCCTAGTTTCCCTCGCCGAAGGTTGACGTTTCTCTCTTCTCTACCCTTTACCCACTTTCATATGCCTAGACACTGTACTTCTAAGCCTTAAGTACAGACTCTGGAACAACATCTTTTTGGCGTCATTGTCGGGGATCAAAGTTACGAAATCTTTTTCCCTGGGAAAACGACATTTTTTTTGTTGAAAGTGTTACCCTTTGATAGTGAACAAAGAGTACACACCTTTTTTAAGGCTTTCCAATATTTCACTTGGCGACTCCACAAATAATAAAATGGCATCCGGTCGAAGGAATACCAGACAAAACCCGTATGGTAAGCAGATTACGCCCGTTACCAATCCCGAGAAGATTCTAAAGGCGAGAGGCTCTCTTAAGCCAACCGTTGCAGTCTACAAACTTAAGCCCCCACAACTGAAGACTAAGAGTTCTTTTGAACCCTCAACTTCGCGTAGTCCTCTCTTTGATAATAAATATTTAACGTCAAACTAATCTGAAGTTAGGAGTAATATTCATCTGACAATCCCCTTAGTACACAAAGGACAGGGCCCTCTTGAAAGTTCGTCGGCAGTTGACATACCATCTTTCCTTCAGTTAAATTTCCCGACCTCACCTAATTCTGAAGAGTGTGTTACACATTCGGTTTCCACACCCGTCGGTTCTCCTGATTTCGTCTCTTGAAAATATGAGGAACCAAGTCCTCGTGTTCCTTATCATTCATCGTCAGATTTTCCTCTTCACAAAGAAAACAAAGATTCACTTTTAATTTTCCGAAACCCCCTTTACAACTTTCCACTAATGACGATGGAAACCACCGGAGGAGGAGGTGGAGGGTTTATCGGAGGAGGAGGGGGAGGAGCTCATGTAGGAGGGGCTGGAGGCCAAGGGCCTGCCCCCCCTCCCAGAGTGTTTGCGAAAGTTGCAGCCGGATACGCTCCCTTGGTATTGCCCGTTCCTCTGAACGACCTTCCCAAAAATTATATAAAAAATTTGCCAAAATTCACTGGGGAAGGAGATCTGACCGCAGCCGAACACATTAATTTATTTGATCAATTCGCAGACATCCTAGGTATTGAACATGAGGATGTGTATTCAAGGCTTCTTTTCCAAACCTTCGAAGGCCAGGTCCGAACTTGGTTTCGGAGCCTACCTGCAGCATCTATCTTGTCTTATGACGCCTTGGAAGATGCTTTCCCCAGACAATGGGGTGAGAGAAAAGACCACCTATATTATTTAACTGAATTTGGGTCTTTAAGAAAAAAGAATTCAGAAACAGTCATTGAGTTTATTCAAAGATTCAACAAACTGTATAACAAAATCCTAGCTGAGGTTAAACCGTCCCAACCCGTGGCCAAAGTAACTTTCGCAGGGGCTTTTGAACCGGATTTTGCACTCCTTTTGCGAGAAAGAAGGGGAGCCATCCTAAACTGAATGCAAGATGAAGTTGTAGAAATCAAGTCGAATATCATGGCTTCTGGTAAACTTAAAGCTAAAGTAGAAATGAGAAACCGAGAAACTAAATGCTTTAGAGAACAAGCAGGTATGTCAGGGTCTAATAGATCCACAGACGACAAAGTAGACGATATGGCCAAGGTAATTAAAGAACTGTCTAATAAAATATCTAGAATGGAGCTAGAACAAGACAAAGATGATTCTTTCACCAAAAAGGATTTCAAGAGGAACCCCAACCCCCCGAACCAGCAAAGACAGATAAAAAATGAAGATCAAAAAATACAAGCTCCCCTAAAGAGCGAAAATTTTATAGGAGCGAACGATCTCCAAGATTTCGGAGATTCGGATAATGATGTCACAAACTTCGGTGATGACTGCACACAACCGTATATGACTAGAGAAGATTATGAGAAATCTATAAACACTCAACAACCGTCGGTTAAGGATGAAGAAAGTGATCATACTGACCTTTGTGGCTCTCAACAAGAAACTGAAATGATAATGGCTGAGATCCAACCTAAGTACAACTTGAGATCTAAGAGTAAGCCCATCTCAACTACTCAACCCAAGAAAATCCTCCAAAGAGGTCAAGCTTATGAGCCTACTCCGGAAGAGACCCTACTACCCAACATAAAAACGAAAGTAGTAAGCACACAAGAGTCTGAAGTGGGAAAAGTTGAGACCCAAGCACAAGGAGCTGAAATGGCTAATAAAATTACGCCTTCAACCAAGACAATGAGTAGTAAAGCGGTCTAGACGAATAAGTCGGAAAGGAAGGATTTGGAAGTCCCAAATAAAGAAACAGACAAGGTGAGTGGAGTTTTTAGTTTTGAAAACGAGATAAATAAAATTAAGATACCAATCCCTCTAGTAGAATTAGCAAAAAACCCCGTTTATCGGAAGCAGATTACCAAAGTGATAGGTGTCTCAGAGCTAGAAAGCCAGTCTGACGTTTTAAACCTGGAGGATGAAAAACCTAACATCACTTTTGGTCCACATTTTGAAGGGGCCAAAGACACTATTTCTCCCTTTTATATCACTTTAAATGTATATGATCAATTGCTACATAATTGCATGTTAGACTCCGGAGCCTCCCATAACATTATGCCTAAGATTATTATGGACAAATTGGGTCTCCACATCACTAGACCTTATGGATATCTTTACTCTTTTGACTCAAGAAGGGTTAAGTTTATGGGAATGATAAAGGATTTAGTAGTTACCCTGGCACAAGTCCCAGTTAAGAGTATCTTGATGGATGTGGTTATTGTTGATATTCCCCCTAAGTATGGCTTACTGTTGTCTAGGTCATGGGGAGACAAGATGGGGGGTTCTCTTCAATTGGATATGACGTTCACCACAATTCCTTTGTTTGGTGGGCAATTTACTCAGTTGTACAGAGAGACGAGGTTAGCATATACAGTAAGCGACCCTCAAAATCCGAACAATTTCCCTATTTACATTGTGGATCAATATTTAGGAAATTGTATCTTATCTTTTGATGATGGTTTAGATGGTTGTCCAGAAGAAAACTATATAGAGAAGGAAGAGTCAAGTTACATGACAGAGGATCTGTGTAGCACTGGTGTCTAGAAAATGTATTTTGACGGTGCCTCATCTTGTGAAGGGGCCAGTGCAGGAGTGCTTTTAGTGGCTCCCGAAGGAAAGTTCGTTGTTCCTTTTTCTTACAGACTACAGTGGGATATATATTATACTAACAACGTTTGTGAATATGAAGTGTTGGTCTTAGGATTAGAGGCTACCAAGAAGTTAAAAATAAATAACTTAGAGGTATACGGAGATGAAGAGTTAATAGTCAAACAAATAAATCGACAGTACCAAGCCAAGCATCCCAAATTAAGATCATATAGGAATTGTTCCTGGGATTTGATGGAAAAATTTTTCTCGTCCGTAAATGTCCACTTCATCCCACGCACAGAAAAATTACATGATGATGCATTAGCTAAAGAAACTTCAACCTTCTCTCCTCCCACGACTTTCAAACTAAAGTATCACATAGAGATCAGACACAGACCATCTATACCAGACAATATCCAGTACTGGAAGGTCTTTGAGGATGACAAACAGATTAAGAAGTTTCTTGAAGCAGTAGGTGAATTCTCCGAAACTCATGCAGACCAAGAAAATCAAAATGACTCGATATGGATCATGCAAGAAGGGGAGGATCCTAAAGATTTCCGAGACAAAATCATGGATCATCGTATGTTGGTCCTTAAAAACAACCATATTTCGAAAGGATTGATTCCTTTAGAAAGACTTTTTTATCAAAATGACATACCTGTAAAATCCACCTTACAACCCCAACCAGAAGAAGTGGAGGATTGTGATATAGGAACCAAAGAAGAATCTAGGATGGTAAAAATATCCAAATTCCTCCCTCTCGAAATAAAAATTAAGTATAAAGACCTACTCAAACAGTATAAGGATGTTTTCTCTTGGTCTTATGATGAGTTAAGGACATACGACACTTCCGTAATTGATCACAAGATACCTCTAAAGCCTGGGGTCAAACCATTTAGGCAAAATCTTAGACAGATCAACCCCATTTTGTTACCCATGATTGAAAAAGAAGTTAAGAAACTTTTAGACGCGAAAATAATAGTACCTCTGAGATATTCAGACTGGGTAGAAAACCTGGTCCTGGTCAGGAAAAAGAATGGAGAAATCAGACTATGTGTGGATTTCAGAAATCTGAATAAGTCGTCTCTCAAGGACAACTATCCGCTACCCAAAATGGACCATGTGCTAGAAAAGGTAGTTGGAGCCAATCGAATGTCTATGATTGATGGGTTCTCTGGTTATAATCAAATCGCCATGAATGAACAAGATAGAGAAAAAACTGCTTTCACCACACCATGGGGTACATTCATGTATGATAAAATGTCTTTTGGTTTGATGAATGCAAGGGCCACGTTCCAGCGTGCTATGGACATCGCTTTCATCGGTGAAATGGATAAGTTCGTAGTCATTTATCTCGACGATTTGACGGTTTTCTCTAAAACCGATGAAGAACACTTGATACATCTTAAACAGACTTTCGAAAAATGCTGCAGGTTTGGTCTATATTTAAATCCAAAGAAATCACATTTCGCCATGCGGGAAGGTAAGATTTTGGGTCATATCATATCTAGGGATGGAATCAGGATTGATCCTAAGAGGATTGAAGCGATAGATACTATAAATATTTCCAGAAATGTAAAAGAAATTCAATCTTTCTTAGGAAGAATAATTTTTTTACAATGATTTATCCCGAATTTCGCTGAGATTGTAAAAATGATCACAGGTATGTTAAAAAAGGATAGTGAACTAAAATGGACAACCGAGGCCAAATCATCATTCGCACATATTAAGAAAGTCATAAGCGAGGCACCTGTGTTAGCGAGCCCCGACTATCTAAAAGATTTTCTTATTTTCTCATTTGCCTCCGAACACACGATTGTCGCGGTGCTCCTGCAAAAGAACGAAGAAGGTTTCGAACAACCGATCACTTTTTTCAGCAAGAGCCTTAGAGACGTAGAACCGAAGTATGATATAATAGAAAAACAAGCGTACTCCATGGTAAAAGCATTAAAGGCATTCAGAACATATGTACTACACTCCAAGATAATTGCGTACGTACCTACCAGTTATGTGAAAGATATTTTGGTACAACCAGACAGCGATGGAAAAAGAGGGTGATGGCTCACCAAAATCCAAGAATTTGATCTGGAAGTCAAACCGACCAAATTGATAAAAGGGCAAGGCCTGGACAAACTCTTAGCTGAGTCGAATTCTAGAGCCCTAGGTATCAATTGCCTGTAGGAAGGCGACGAAGACATGAACCTAAACGAGCTGAATGAGCAAACAGGTCCAAACAAGATCGAAGAGAAGTTCATATCATCAAGATGGTATAGAGACATAGTATCATACCTGCTAACTCTAAAATGCCCAAATGAGCTATCACCATCAAAATCCAGGACTTTAAAACTTCATGTTGTTAAATATTGTATCGCCAAAAGTCATCTATATTGGAAAGATCCACTCAGTTTCATGTTAGTCTGTTTAGTCGAATCGAAAACTCAACGGGTTATAGAAAAATTTCATGAGGGAGTCTGTGGGGGGCATCACGCTTGGAGAGCTACAACTTACAAAATTTTGAGGGCTGGGTACTACTAGCCAAAACTTTTCTCGGACGTTAATGCCAAAGTCCGAGCTTGCAACCCTTGTCAACTATTTCCAGGTAAACAGAAGCTCCCGGCACTGCCTTTAGTTCCAGTCAAAGCTGAAGCCCCATTTCAGTAATGGGGTCTTGTTGACGGGCGACTCAGTCCATCCGTCAACTGGGAGAGTGGAACCGGTCCGGGGTTGTCTAAATAACCCAAGCCGTTTGGAATGGACCACCCTGACGAGTTTAACGACTCCGTTGGCCGCTCTAAGGTCTCCTAAGAAAACCAAAGAGAAAAATTGATCTGAGCTAAGTGATCTAAACTAAGGAAATTAGAAACTAATAAAACAAACTAAAACAAACTAACTAACTAAATAAAAAGAAATCAAACTAAAATAAAGGAAACTAGAAACTAATAAAGAAAAACTAATTATACTAATATAAACTATTCTAACTATTCTATCTACAAACTACAAATTACTCTTATAATTACTCAAATCAACTATCTAATTATCAATTTAATTACAGTTTATTCACAAATATACATTGCATACAATCTACAGATTTGAATAAAATCTGTGAAACTAATTTGCTTGCTATCCCAAGACAACGAAGATAACTCTTTTTTGATTTTATGGTTTATGAATAAGAAAGTAAACTAACTGAAATTAAAACAAATCAAAATTATATCTATATTAAACTACTTAATAAAAGCAGTAAACTAAATACTATTTGACCTGGAAACGCTCCAAGTCTGCCCTGTGTATGATGACTTCTAAGCTGATTGGAGGAGGGAAACTCACACCAGTTAATCCGTATGCTTCTCGTAAACGATCAACAATGCTGCTTCTTGGAGTATGTTACAGGACAAACAAGACATAAAAGAATGTCATAACAATTTTCTGATTATAAATTCCTGCAAAAGGGGAAACCTATTATGCAGCAAATTTATATATTACAGTTCGATTTATGAAGAAGACANCCTTTTGGTTTAATGAATGCAGGGGCTACCTTCCAGCGCGCCATGGATATCGCTTTCGTTGGGGAAAGAGATAAGTTCGTAGTAATCTACCTTGACGATTTGACGGTTTTTTCTAAAACCGATGAAGAACATTTGATCCATTTGAAACAAACTTTCGAAAAATGCCGCAGGTATGGTCTGTCTTTGAACCCGAAGAAATCACATTTCGCTATGTAGGAAGGTAAGCTTCTGGGGCACATCGTATTTAAAGATGGGATCAAGATTGATCCTAAGAGGGTTGAAGCGATACAAACTATCAGTATTCCTAAAAACGTTAAAGAAATTCAATCTTTCTTTAGGTACAATAAATTTTTTACTAAGATTTATACCAAATTTCGCTGAGATTGTCAAATTAATCACAGGAATGTTGAAGAAAGATAGCAGAGTAAATTGGACGACCGAGGCTAAAGCGTCATTCGAGCATATTAAGAAAGTCATCAGCGAGGCACCAGTGTTAACGAGCCCAGATTACTTGAAAATTTTCCTCATCTTCTCATTCGCTTCTCAACAAACTATCGCCGCGGTGTTGCTGCAAAAAGATGATGAAGGCTTCGAACGCCCGATCGTGTTTTTTAGCAAGAGCCTTAGAGACGCCGAGCTAAAATATGATATAATAGAAAAACAGGCGTACGCAATGGTGAAAGCGCTAAAAGCATTCAGAACTTACGTTCTGCATTCAAAAATTACCGCGTACGTACCAACCAGTGTTGTGAAGGATATATTGGTATAGCCAGATAGCGATGGAAAACGAGGGCGCTGGCTCGCTAAAATACAAGAATTTGATATGGAAATCAAGCCAACTAAATTGATAAAAGGAAAGGGTCTGGCCAAACTCTTGGCTGAGTCGAACCTTAGAGCTCTTGACATCAATTGCCT